>CAWUFW010023090.1:0-82461 GCA_963921515.1 Calotriton arnoldi | reverse complement strand
CGCAACCAGTTACAGTACCAACTCAGCTACTAACCATTACACTCCCTCAAGTGACAATTCAGACTATTCAAGCTCCCAAAGCTATAAGAATGGCTTGGGGACAGGTATTAGTCATTTTAAGATCTATTGAATTGACAAAAAACTGTTGTTGTGCTCGTCTCTAAATTAAATAAACAGCGCCACCATATGGCAGACCATTATAAGCGCCTGTGTTGACAATTTAGCGCTGGTGCCGAACACCGGAAACCACCGGCTCAAATTAAGCACTGTGTAACTCCTCTGCTAGAGCAGTATACAATCTCTTTAGAGCAAGATCGGGCCTAATGCCATATTAAATGGGCTCTGGGTAGTATGTATGTCTAAGTCCACAGGACCCTTAAGGCTGCTGACGTGCACCATACCTTAGTGTCTAGTAATCCTGAGTGGAGCAGCGAGCTCTTGCTGGCTGTGGGTGGGGCTGTGCGGCTGCTGTGGGGTCGCAGCCCACCATGAGCAGGTGCACCAACTGATTCCTGGCCCAGTTGACACTACTGGGGCTCCCATCATAAGGGGCGGCACATACCCTGGCAAGGTTAAGGCAGTGCTCCCCTGTTGGGGATCAGATTCATGCAGGTCCTTGTTGGTGGTTCATCCAGGGGGCAAGACACAAGCCCCCCCCCCCCACCATCCATTCGAAATGATGAGTAACCGACCACTGTCGCCGCAAAGCTTCAGCAGAGGAAGACCGCCAATGACGGTGTGTGATCTTGTGCTGGAGCCCACTCTCTCGAGGCGCTTTTGTGCAGGCTTCATTCTTCAGATGCTCCTGCAGCCACAGGCACTTCATTTCCACACAGGGAGACCGCGAGATGTGGTGACGCACTTCATGAATGACCAGCCATTTACAGGCACTTTAACTTCTATGCACGCGGCAGGAGCAACAGGGTCTCGAAGCCTCACCAGGCAGCCTGGTTGTGCTTATTCCTCCCTGGGTTGCAGCAGGCTGGGTTTTGCTCCTGCGGCCTCAGCTCCGTGCAGTCCTCCTTTCCAAGGTAGCATCTTCCTCATGCAAGAGCACCTCCAACACCCATCTTCAGCAGCCATTGAAGTGCTTCGAACCTCAAGGAGCTCCTCTTGGCACACTTGCAGAACCTTCAGGCTCCTCTTCTGAACGTGGCGGAGGGGAATTGGCTGTCAGTGACCCCCAGCAATGGTGCAAGGGTACCTCTGTTGCATGCAGGATTGTTTTTGTGCAAGAAGGGGCATGTTCCTGCACAAAAACAATACTAAGAGGCATTTTTCTCTTTCTATGTCTGCTGCAAAATACAGCACAAATAGGAGGAAAAAACGAGGAGAAATAAATATATTTCTCCTTGTTACACCTCCTCTCGGAAGGCGCACGGATTTAGCATTGCCGCAGGTTTACATCACTATGTAAATCTGGGGCAGCATCAAATTCCATGGGTGTTGTGGGGGAAAACCCACCGCAACGCCCATGGAACGCCTCCCGGGCGCAGAGTGAGGTGACGCAGCGATTTGACCACTCGAAGTCACGCAGAGTGGCTGTACATGGTATCATAAATCTAATTAGAGCCCTGCGTCACGCATGTACCACTTTACGTGGTGCAAAAGTGACGCAGGGCTCTTATAAATATGCTCCGAGGTTTGTAGATACAGTTTGGGAATCCCACAAGTCCACTCTGGGACCAGTTTCTGCAGTTACTGGCTCTTGTGTATTCCTCCCAGAGTGATCCAGCCACAGTCTGTCTGACAGAGTCAGCGGGAGGTTAAAGTTCAATTAGGATTCTTCAGCCAGGTGAGATCCAAAACAAACATGCAAAGGAGGGAGTGACTGCTCCACTTGACTGACACTCAGTCTCATGGCGGTAACACTTTTAGCAACGGCGCAGGAAAGAGCCGGCACATTCCCCTGCACTACAAACATGTCTGTCTCTCATCACCCTGGGGTCGGGACCGCAGGAATGCTCTGAAGCCGTCCAGGGATTTGCATTGTTGTCTGGGGCTCTCCCCAACCTCCCCCTTATGGACCACTCTGGTTCAGGAAATCAAAATGGATTCCTGGGCTGCCCCAGTCCCATGCAGCACACTTGCTCCATGCACACTCTACATGCACGCGTGTCCTTCAAGTTCCTCACAGATGAATGAGGTAACTCAGTCACAGGGGACTTACAGACTAGAAAATCCTGGGTGAGATCAGTAGAAAACCCTGCCTGGCAGGTGGCCGGTAAAGCCACTAAATCTGTTACCGCCACTATTGTCAGTCTTCTGCAGTCTGGAGAGGGGGTGGCAGTCGTGCTAACAAAAAGGAGGGTGAACTTGGTATACCCCTTCAGACCTCTTTTTATCTCCCAAGGACCCATTTCTTCTTGCACACAGCCTCTGCCTAGGATCCCTGACCCGAGAATGTGTGGAGAACCATGGGATCACCCTTGACCTCTTGTCACTCCATAGAGACCCCTCAACTGGTAAAGGTGTGAGCTCAAGGCTTGTGTGCCACTGGAGCCCCCAGTCCTTTCCAGAACACGTCAGAGTCAGACAGGAAGGCCCAGCCATGAACAGCAGATGGGAGATATTCGGATATAGCAATCTGCAGCTCCCCTGATAGTCCCGACCCTACCCCCGAAGATCCTGGGGCAGTGGGGTCACGAGCCACGGGAGAATCTTAACAGCGACTGCCCTTTTCAAAGCTACCAGCTTCAGAAGATGGTCAGGGGCCCCAAACCATGTCCCTGAGGTCCCAGTGGAGCAGGAACAGCAGATGAGGACACCTGTGACAGATGAAGTGCCAGGCCTGTGCCTGGAAACAGGAAGGAACAGCCTCGGTGGTCTGTGCCAGCTGCCACACTTACACTTTGCTGATTCCTGTCACTGCTTGTCTACTTCTCTGGCATGTCCACGTGGCTCCTAGTCAAAGGGGCCACCAGCCAGCCCCAGTACTCCTGGCAAAGTCTCTGGCTGCTGCTGGGAGAGTGGCCTAAAATGAGCCTCATTATAATGTGTCCTCCAGAAGTGACCCCTTTGGCCCTCCTGCTATGAGGTGTCTGGCTCGTGGCTGTGTGCCAGGCCTCCTGTCCAGGTCACGGGACAGTCAGTGGCCACGGAGTACCTCCCTAGTGAGCCCCTGCTGGTCGCCACGAGTGTGGCAGTGTTGCTTCCAATGGTCTGCGCCATTCAGCCCCATGTTGCCTGCTCTACCTGTCCTGGTCTCTTTCCTTCCCACTGTCCTGACATCTCGAGGCCACTAGGGGGTGCTCTGTTTGCTTTCTGTGACTGCTGCTAGAGTGATGTACACCCACGTGTACCCTCGCCCCTATTTGAGTGGGGATGCAGTCTCCTCACCGTGCTCTGGCGGAGACTGACCCTGATCGGCTGCATGGGCCATGCCCTGCCCCGGCACCCGGGTGCGAGGAGCCTAGGGTCCCAAGGGATAAAACCTGGCCACCATCTCATAACTCACCCCTAGGAGTCTTGTGAAGGGGGGAGGGTGTTGTATTTAACAGGGACAGTATGGCGACCCTTCTGTTAGACACACACGGGGTTGTGACCTAGAAGGGAAGCCCCATACAGGTGAGTGAGCTCTATTCTTCATTCTGCCCCCAGGTTCATGCCCTTCCGTTGGTGGTGGCCCTATCCGCACCCCGAGAGACCCCTCTCCTCCATCCCATCCACCTTCAACAGACAGAGCCCGACGTCCACCTACTTGTTGTAGGACGCGGTAAGTCTGCGTTGGGGGGTTCTGACCGCCTTCCTGCTTCTTGTGTCGAAGCAAAACGATCTGCACAACAACAGGATCCCAGACAAGGGCATCACCAACCCAAAACAACCCCCAGACCGAATACACACCCCAGACCGAGTACACACCCCAGACCGAGTACACACCTCAAACGAATACACCCCCCAGACGAGTGCACCCACAGACTGAGCACACACCCCAGACCGAGTACACACCTCAGACCGAGTAACACCTCAGACGAATACACACCTCAGCCCGAGTACACACCTCAGCCCGAGTACACACCTCAAACGAATACACCCCCCAGACGAGTACACCCACAGACTGAGCACACACCCCAGACCGAGTACACACCTCAGACCGAGTACACACCTCAGACCGAGTACACACCTCAGACGAATACACACCTCAGACCGAGTACACACCTCAGACGAATACACACCTCAGACCGAGTACACACCCCAGACCGAATACACACCTCAGACGGAGTACACACCTCAGACGGAGTACACACCCCAGACCGAATACACATCTCAGACGAATACACACCCCAGACCGAATACACACCTGACAGAGTACACACCCCAGACTGAATACACACCTCAGACCGAGTACACACCCCAGACCGAATACACACCTCAGCCCGAGTACACACCTCAAACGAATACACCCCCCAGACGAGTGCACCCACAGACTGAGCACACACCCCAGACCGAGTACACACCTCAGACGAATACACACCTCAGACGAATACACACCCCAGACCGAATACACAACTCAGACGAATACACCCCCCAGACGAGTACACCCACAGACCGAGTACACACCCCAGACCGAGTACACACCTCAGACGAATACGCACCCCAGACCAAATACACACCTCAGACGAATACACAACCCAAACCGAGTACACACCCCAGACGAATACACACCTCAGACGAATACACACCCCAGACCGTGTACACAACTCAGACGAATACACCCCCCAGACGAGTACACGCACAGACCAAGTACACACCCCAGACGAATACACACCTCAGACCGAGTACACCCCCAGACCGAGTACACACCCCAGACCGAGTACACACCTCAGACCTGGGACAAATGGACCCCACAGATGAGTACACCTACAGATCGAGTACACACCCCAGACAAATATACACCTCAGACCGAGTACACCCCCAGACCAACTACACACCCCAGATGAATACACACCCCAGACCGAGTACACACCTTAGACAGAGTACACACCCGAGACCGAATACCCACTCAGATGAATACACACCGCAGACCGAGTACACACCTCAGGCGAATACACCCCCCAGATGAGCACACCCACAGACCGAGTACACACCCCAGGCGAATACACACCGCAGACCGAGTACACCCCCAGACCCAATACACACCCCAGACGAATACACACCCCAGATGAGTACACCCACAGGCCGAGTACACACTCCGGGCAAATACACACCTCAGACCGAATACACACCCATACCGAGTACACACCCCAGACGAATACACACCCCAGACCGAGTACACCCCCAGACCCAATACACACCCCAGACGAATACACACCTCAGACAAATACACACCCCAGGTGAATACACACCTCAGACGAATACACACCCCAGAGGAATACACACCTCACATGAACACACACCCCAGACGAATACACACCTCAGACGAATACACTCCCCAGATGAATACACACCTCAGACAAATACACACCCCAGACCGAGTGCACACCTCAGACCGAGTACACACCCCAGACGATTACACACCTCAGACCGAGTACACCCCAGACTGAATACACACACCAGACGAATACACACCCCAGACCGAGTACACACCTCAGACCGAATACACACACTGGACCGAGTACACACCCCAAAAAAATACACACCCCAAACTGAGTACACATCTTAGATTGAATACACCCCCAGACAAATACACACCTCAGACGAATACACACCCCAGACCGAGTACACGCCTCAGAACAAAATACACCCCCAGACGAATACGCACCTCAGACGAACACACACCCCAGACTGAGTACGCACCTCAGACCAAGTACACATCAAAGCTGAATACACGCCTCAGACAAATACACACCTCAGACAAGTACATGCCTCAGGCGAATACACACCTGAGACCGAATACACCCCCAGACCGAGTACACACCTCAGACCAAGTACACGCCTCAGACAAATACACACCCCAAACCGAGTGCACACCTCAGACAAATATACACCTCAGACCAAATACACAACACATACCAAATACACACCCAAGACCGAATACACACCCCAGACCGAGTACCACCTCAGACCGAGTACATACCTCTGACCAAATACACACCCCAGACCGAATACACACCTCACACCAAGTACACACCCCAGACCGAATACACACCTCAGACCGAGTAACACCTCAAACGAATACACCCCCAGACAAGTGCACCCATAGACTGAGCACACACCCCAGACCGAGTACACACCTCAGACGAATACACACCCCATACCGAATGCACAACTCAGACTAATACACCCCCCAGACGAGTACACCCACAGGCTGAGTACACACCCCAGATGAATACACACCTCAGAATGAGTACACCCCCAGACCGAGTACACACCCCAGACCGAGTACACACCTCAGACGAATACACACCCCAGACCAAATACATACCTCAGACGAATACACACCCCAAACCGAGTACACACCCCAGACGAATACACACCTCAGACGAATACACACCCCAGACCGTGTACACAACTCAGACGAATACACCCCCAGACGAGTACACGCACAGACCGAGTACACACCCCAGACGAATACACACCTCAGACCGAGTACACCCCCAGACCGAGTACACACCCCAGACCGAGTACACACCTCGGACAAATGAACCCCACAGATGAGTACACCTACAGATCGAGTACACACCCCAGACAAATATACACCTCAGATGAATACACGCCTCAGACGAATACACACCTGAGACTGAATACACCCCCAGACTGAGTACACACCTCAGACCAAGTACGCACCTCAGACAAATACACACCCCAAACCGAGTGCACACCTCAGACAAATACACACCTCAGACCAAATACACAACACATACCAAATACACACCCAAGACCGAATACACACCCCAGACCGAGTACCACCTCAGACCGAGTACATACCTCAGACCAAATACACACCCGAGACCAAATACACATCCAAGACCAAGTACACACCTCAGACAGAGTATATACCTCAGACCTAATACACACCTCAGAGCAAGAACACACCTCAGACAGAATACACACCTCAGACTGAATCCACACCCCAGACCGAATCCACACCCCAGACGGATTAAACACCTCAGACTGAGTACACACCTTGGACCAAGTACACCCCTCGGACTGAGTACCCCCCACGGACTGAGTACACATCTCAGACCGAATACACACCTCTGACCGAATACACATCTTCCATCGAATACACATCCCAGAATGAGTACTCACCTCAGACCGTATACACACCTCAGACCGAATACACATGTCAGACCAAGTACACACCTCAGACCGAATACAATTCCCAGACTGAGTGCACATCTCAAACCGAGTACACACCTCATTCTGAATACACACACCAGACCAAGTACATGCCTCATATGAATACACACACCAAACTGAGTACACACCTCAGACCGAATATACATCCCAGACCAAGTACACACCTCAGACGAATACACACCTCAGACTGAATACACATCTTAGACTGAGTACACACCCCTGACCGAGTACACTTCAGACCGAATACACACACCAGATAGAGTGCACACCCCAGACCGAATTCACACCCCAGAACAAGTAAACACCTCAGACCGAATACACACCGCTGACCGAATACACATCCCAGATTGAATACACATCTCAGACCCAATACACATCTCAGACCGAATAAACACCCCAGACCTATTACACACCCCTGACTGAGTACACATCTCAGACCAAATAGACACCCCTGCCCAAGTACACATCTCAGACCGAGTACACACCCCAGACCAAATACACATCCCAGACTGAATACACATCTCAGACCAAGTACACCCCCCTCAGACCGATACACACTCTTGACAGAGTACACACCCCTGGCCTCTGTATCTTTCTATCTTAGCGCCGGGATACTCTATTGAGTAGCTGTGCGCTTTATAAATTCATTTTTAACATAACATAACATAACACTCCTGACAGAATACACATCTCAGAAAGAATACACGCACCAGACCGAGTACACATCTCAGTCCAAATACACAACACATACCAAATACACAGCCGATATTGAATACACACCTCAGACTAAGTACACATCTCAGACAAAATACACACCTCAAACGGAGTACATACCTCAGATCTAATACACAGTGGCGGCTGGTGACATTTCAATGTGGTGAGCTTAAACAGATGCCTGAAACTGAACCAGGCAAAACCCAGCTCTCCCAAGGCAGGTCCCAGGGGATTTTGAGGGGGGGGGGGGTGCAAATTGGTGCATTTTATGCCACAATTTACCAAAGTCACTGACTCCAAAGCTACATTTTAAACGGCAATTCTTAAGGGGTACTTGATAAATAAGCACTTATAGTGGCCTGCTATTCTAGACATGTGACCTTCGCCAACGGTTAGTCCAACTGCCTCTGGATAGTTCCCACCCACAAGACGTGCAAGAAAATCAACTTTAGGAATTGTTTAAAGTGTCCCACTGGAATGAAAAATGGTCTGCATGGTAAGTCGGCTTAAACATAAATACGTGGAAAGTGCAATCGGAGTGCGAGGTCACAATGAAGGCCACGTAAGAAGGGTGGATGCTGTGAAAGTATATCCAACAAGTATACAAGTTGTTATAAAAAAAGAAAGATGGGATGCACTCTGGGTCATGTAGTGCCATGGTGAGTGGAAGAAAATTATAACTATAAGTATATACAACAACTGTGCTGTAGCCAGTAAAGCCAACAGTTTTAGAAGATATGGGACTTCCAAATGCTTCATACCAGGCCTGCAATCTCAGCGCAGTCCAGAAACATCTCAATACATAAAGAGGGGTCACTACAAAAATGTGTCATACACTTGGGTATGAATCCAAGGCTCGAGGCCTACACCTACCACAGCACCATCCGACCTTCTATAGCAAAACACACTAGTACACGGCCACTGGGCAGCCACGTCATCATATGCCCTCCGTGGGGGGAAAAACCACACAAATCCAGTGACATCGCCGGAACGTCTCTGCCGCTAAAGTTGTTAATGATTTAAAATAAGTAATATCTAACCCTGGGCGTAGTTCGCGGAGTTTTGCTACGCGGAACTCCGTGAAGTTACAAAAAAACTCTGCGAAGTTCCGCGAGTAGCGGACTGCAGTGCGAACTGCAGTTTGTGCTGGTATTCCTGCTGCTCGGGTAGAAATTCTACCCAAGTGGCAGCTCGCGCTCGCGAACTTACCGTTCGCGATTGCGAACTTGCCGTTCGCGATCGCAAGCGGGGAAAAAATTCCGCTGCACATCGCGAAGCTGAGTTTTCTGCACTCCGCGAGCTAAGCGGAGTGCGGAGTGCAGAAAACTCCGCAAACTCCGCGAACGGAGCAAAGTTCACCGCCCAGGCCTAGTAATATCTCTGTCCTAAAATGTGCTGCATCACGCTTTGGATCGAATTTACAGTAATATACCAAACGTAAATAGCTCTATTTTAGAAATAAATATTGACAAACCTTAATGTTGATTGATTTCTCTCTCTCCTATATATTCTTCACAACAAGGTGCTGTGCAAATACAGTCTCAAAACCTCAGAGGCCCGACTTTGCAATCTGGATACATGTGGGGTGGGGTGGAGTCAGTGAGAATTGCGATCTCACCTCACTCCGGGCCCGATTCACAGAACTAATCTGAGGCAAAATCCTAAACTTACTACTTTTGGTATTCACAGAAGGCATTTAGTAGTAGTAAAGTTAAGATTTTGTCTTAAGACAGACTTAAGACAGACTTAAGACAAACTTAAGACAAACTTAAGACAAACTTAAGACAAAATCCTAACTTTACTTCTACTAAATGCCTTCTGTGAATACCAAAAGTAGTTTAGGATTTTGTCTCAGATTAGTTCTGTGAATCGGGCACTCCGTGATGAGACTGGAAAAGTGCTTTGCCTGATATGCTGCTTCGTACAGCCTGGGCTGGAGGGTAAAAAATACGAGGCTGTTTTTCATCTCTGCCACTTTAAGGAGGAGGAGAAATGGAAATGATGACACCTGCTCTGAGGTGAAATACAAGGGCTGCGCATAGGCAAGCCCTATAGACGCTGCAGTGCAGCGCCAAGCACAAGTTCTACCATGGCAGTGAGCCTCCGGAAAGTGCCTGGTTCTAATTGAGCGAGCATCCGGCAGTCAGGCAGCATTTTTAATTTTACTTTAATTACAAATTTTGTTTTTTTTTTAAAAAGAAAAAGGTAGTGCACAAAAAGGACAGGGGCGCAGCCCTAGTGCCCTTATGAAGAAACCACCGCTGCTAATAGACACCTCAGAGCAAGAACACACCTCAGACCGAATACACATCTCAGACCAAATCCACACCCCGAACAGAGTACACACCTTGGACTGGGCACACAAATCAGACCAAGTACACACTTCAGACCAAATACATGCCTCAGACCGAATACACACCGCAGACCGAATACACACCTCAGACCGAGTACATACCTCAGACCGAATTCACACCTTGGACCCAGTACACACCTCAGACCGAATACACATCTCAGACCAAGTACACACTTTGGACCGAGTACACCACTCGGACCTAGTACACATCTCGGAACGAATACACACCTCAGACGGAATCCACATCACAGACCGAGTACACACCTCAGACCGAATTCACATCTCAGACCAAATCATCACCCCGAACAGTGTACACACCTTGGACTGGGTACACAAATCAGACCAAGTACACACTTCAGACGAATACACACCTCAGACTGAATACACATCTTAGACTGAGTACACACCCCTGACCGAGTACACTTCAGACCGAATACACACACCAGATAGAGTGCACACCCCAGACCGAATTCACACCCCAGAACAAGTAAACACCTCAGACCGAATACACACCGCAGACCGAATACACATCCCAGATTGAATACATATCTCAGACCGAATACACATCTCAGACCGAATAAACACCCCAGACCTATTACACACCCCTGACTGAGTACACATCTCAGACCGAATAAACACCCCTGACCAAGTACACATCTCAGACCGAGTACACACCCCAGACCAAATACACACCCCAGACTGAATACACATCTCAGACCAAGTACACCCCCCTCAGACCGAATACACACTCTTGACAGAGTACACACTCCTGAGAGAATACACATCTCAGAAAGAATACATGCACCAGACCGAGCACACATCTCAGTCCAAATACACAACACATACCAAATACACACCCGAGATTGAAAACACACCTCAGACTAAGTACACATCTCAGACAAAATACACACCTCAGACGGAGTACATACCTCAGATGTAATACACAGTGGCGGCTGGTGACATTTCAATGTGGTGGGCTTAAACAGATGCCTGAAACTGAACCAGGCAAAACCCAACTCTCCCAAGGCAGGTCCCAGGGGATTTTGAGGGGGGGGGGTGCAAATTGGTGCATTTTATGCCACAATTACCAAAGTCACTGACTCCAAAGCTACATTTTAAACGGCAATTCTTAAGGGGTACTTGGTATATAAGCACTTATAGTGGCCTGCTATTCTAGACATGTGACCTTCGCCAACAGTTAGTCCAACTGCCCCTGGATAGTTCCCACCCACAAGACGTGCAAGAAAATCAACTTTAGGAATTGTTTAAAGTGTCCCACTGGAATGAAAAATCGTCTGCATGGTAAGTGGGCATAAACATAAATACGTGGAAAGTGCAATCGGAGTGCGAGGTCACAATGAAGGCCACGTAAGAAGGATGGATGCTGTGAAAGTATATCCAACAAGTATACAAGTTCTTTAAAAAAAAGAAAGATGGGATGCACTCTGGGTCATGTAGTGCCATGGTGAGTGGAAGAAAATCATAACTATAAGTATATACAACAACTGTGCTGTAGCCAGTAAAGCCAACAGTTTTAGAAGATATGGGACTTCCAAATGCTTCATACCAGGCCTGCAATCTCAGCGCAGTCCAGAAACATCTCAATACATGTAGGAGAGTAGGATCTGCCTCTTATGTTGCCCCCACTTTTTTTCTGATGTTTACACTGGTTTCTGGCTATAGTCAGGCTGGGACCCTGCCAATCAGGGCCCCAGCCTCTCTGTTCTCTCTAAACGACTTAGAGTGCACTCTAGGTGCACTAGTGATTGGATACTGTGGTACCTTATGAGTCCCTAGTATATGGTACCTTAGGTACCAAGGGCATAGGTACTTCACAGGCCTACCAGGGGCTGAAGCATGTATTATGCCACCCCTGGGAAGCAGACTAAATCTGACACCACAGGTCTGCTACTGCAGCCTGGGTAAAGTGGTGCATGCACCCCTTACTGTGATATAGGCTACCTATATCACTACATAGATACACACATATAAACCTATAAGTCACTCCTATGGCAGGCCTTATCAATCCTGAAGGCAGAGTGCTTGGTTCCTATGTGAGAGGGTGCCCCTGCATGAGCAGAGCCCCTCTGCAGCATTCGGAGACCCTTCTCTGATGCTGTTTGTAGTGCAGCCTGACCATATACACTTAAGCGCATTATAACCCCGCGGTAAATGCTAACTTTGGGATGGCTGCACAGAAACATGTCGTGTTTGGTGTCAAACATCTTGGAATACTACCCCCCCCCCGCCAGTTCTGGCGGCGGGGGTAGCATTCCACCCTTCTAGAGGGATAGACATGTACCTACTGTGGAAACGCGGTAGAATCCTGAAGAGCCCTGGCATCACAAAATGGATGCCACCAGTCACAGACACGGGGCTACCCTCCTGCTGATGACCGAAACTCGCAGTGGAGGAAGCCCAACAATAGGTATCCTGTCCCAGGGAGGTGTGACCACCTCCCAGACAGGGTTTAGTGTATTGGGGCTGGGTGGGTGCACTCCTAGAGTGCTTTGAAGTCCTGCACTGGGGAGCAGAAGGCTCCTCTGTGCATACACCAGTTCAAACCGGCTCAGGGGCTACCTGCCCCTGATCTGGCGTGAAACTGGACAAAGGGAAGTGGGTGTAGCCACCCACTCCCATGACCCTCCCATAGGTGGGGTCTTAGAGCTAGTCCCTCGCTTCCTTTTTAGTATAAGGTAGGGAACCCTTGAACTTGCAAACTAGATACCCCTGGACGACGCTCTGAAGAAGAATCCTGGACCTTCGACGTTCCACTACCTCTGGAAGACTGAAGAATCTCCCTTGGAGTCAAGGAGTGACTCCCCTGCTTGGCAGGCACCAAAAACTGAAACGGCAGTCGCAAACTACGCCGCTCCCGCCGGAGCCCGAGGTCCCTGCAGCCCAAGATGAAAATTTCCTGACTTCTCCAAGGCCATCGTGAGTTCCCAGCGAAGCTGAGGCCAGTGGACCCCACGAGTGACGAGGAACCGCAGTCCCTGGGTACCGTGCACTATTGTCGAGTGCAACCCCTTCATGATGTTCTACGAACCTGTGCTTTGGACCACGTGTGTTCCCAGCCTCTAGCAAGAATCCCTCCGAAGATCAGAGGCCTACCCCGTCCCGAGTGACCGTGGGCCCCTGTTGAAGGAATCCTCCCGAGGCGTCTTTGCGATCCCTTGCCAGCTGGCTTGTGGGTCCCCTGAAGACTTTTCTACAGAACCAAAGGGCTCCCCTGGTTGCTCCAGACCTGCCCTGACTTACCCTTGCTGGGTGAGTTCCCCAGACCTTGCTGGTCTGCACCATTGACTTTTTACGCTTTCCACAAGACTTGCTGCTACCAAGGCATGTTGGCTCCAATCGGGTCGCCGACACTGCAGTCAGCTGCAGACTTTGTGGGACACGCTGAATCCAGCTCCTGGTTGTCCTCGACGCCTCCTGGACCTCGTGGCCAAAGAGTCAAGACACCTGTGAATGACCTGAATCTGTCGACGACGGTGGTCACTGCCAAGTGACTTTGAACACTGTCCCCTCTGCTTTCAGGTCTTCCTTCTTCCGAATCCAGGCTTGGCTTCCACCGGACACTTCTTCTGGCTTCACAAGCAGCAAGTCTTCATTGGCTCCCATTGAAAACGACGCCGCGACCCGACACCAAAGGACACCTATGCACCCGGCTTGCCCGGGGTGAGGTAACTCCAGCACTACGGTGCTCCTGTGGGTGTTGGCCCTAGAACTACTTACCCTGTAAGTGACTTGCTTGTAGCTACTCCCGAAGTGCCCTTAAACTCTTAATTTCCAACCGCGACTTGCCCCATTGAAGTCTACGGCGATCCGCGCCTGTGTTCACTCACTGCACGCGTCCCCCATGGGTCCTTTACTTACCTGCCTTGGGTGGTTTCGTGAGGACCCAGCACTTCTGAAGGCCCTGGGCCTTGTCTCCTTGCAAGTCGTTGTTCTTAAGTCTCTTTTTTAGTATATGGTCTGGTACGCCCCTAGGGCCCCAGCCATATTTGTGCTTAATTTATTGTGAAACGTTGATTTATGCATATGTTCCTGTCTTCTAATCTCACAAGAGATTAGTAGAGAGTTGTTTAGTAATAAATACATATATATTTGATATATATACCTGTGTGGTGTCTTTTCATTTGGTGATTCAAGAGATTGTGTGGTAAAACAAGCTGCTTTACATTCCTCCAAGACTTAGCCTGAAGGCTGCTCTCCACAGCTACCACTAGGTTAGCTTTCTATAAAGGTTGTCTTAAACCTACCTACCATAAGAGTCGAATTGTACTGGTGCAAGGTGTCCACTTTAACTAGTGAACAGCATATACCAGGCCAACTTCTCACAATACATAAAGAGGGGTCACTACAAAAATGCGTCATACACTTGAGTATGAATCCAAGGCTCGAGGCCTACACCTACCACAGCACCATCCGACCTTCTACAGCAAAACACACTAGTACACGGCCACTGGGCAGCCACGTCATCATATGCACTCCGTGGGGGGAAAAAAACACACAAATCTAGTGACATCGCCGGAACGTCTCTGCCGCTAAAGTTGTTAATGATTTAAAATAAGTAATATCTAACCCTAGGCGTAGTTCGCGGAGTTTTGCTACGCGGAACTCCGTGAAGTTACAAAAAAACTTTGCGAAGTTCCGCGAGTAGCGGAGTGCAGTGCGAACTGCAGTTTGTGCTGGTATTCCTGCTGCTCGGGTAGAAATTCTACCCGAGCGGCAGCTCGCGCTCGCAAACTTACCGTTCGCGATTGCGAACTTACCGTTCACGATCGCAAGCGGGGAAAAAATTCCGCTGCACATCGCGAAGCGGAGTTTTCTGCACTCCGCGAGCTAAGCGGAGTGCGGAGTGCAGAAAACTCCGCAAACTCCGCGAATGGAGCAAAGTTCACCGCCCAGGCCTAGTAATATCTCTGTCCTAAAATGTGCTGCATCACGCTTTGGATCGAATTTACAGTAATATACCAAACGTAAATAGCTCTATTTTAGAAATAAATATTGACAAACCTTAACGTTTATTGATTTCTCTCTCTCCTACATATTCTTCACAACAAAGCTCTGTGCAAATACAGTCTCAAAACCTCCGAGGCCTGACTTTGCAATCTGGATACATGTGGGGTGGGGTGGAGTCAGTGAGAATTGCGATCTCACCTCACTCCGGGCCCGATTCACAGAACTAATCTGAGACAAAATCCTAAACTTACTACTTTTGGTATTCACAGAAGGCATTTAGTAGTAGTAAAGTTAGGATTTTGTCTTAAGACAGACTTAAGACAGACTTAAGACAAACTTAAGACAAACTTAAGACAAACTTAAGACAAACTTAAGACAAACTTAAGACAAAATCCTAACTTTACTTCTACTAAATGCCTTCTGTGAATACCAAAAGTAGTTTAGGATTTTGTCTCAGATTAGGTCTGTGAATCGGGCACTCCGTGATGAGACTGGAAAAGTGCTTTGCCTGATATGCTGCTTCGTACAGCCTGGGCTGGAGGGTAAAAAATACGAGGCTGTTTGTCATCTCTCCCACTTTAAGGAGGAGGAGAAATGGAAATGATGACACCTGCTCTGAGGTGAAATACAAGGGTTGTGCATAGGCAAGCCCTATAGACGCTGCAGTGCAGCATCAAGCACAAGTTCTACCATGGCAGTGAGCCTCCGGAAAGTGCCTGGTTCTAATTGAGCGAGCATCCGGCAGTCAGGCAGTATTTTTAATTTTACTTTAATTACAGATTTTGTTTTTTTTTAAAAAGAAAAAGGTAGTGCACAAAAAGGACAGGGGCGCAGCCCTAGTGCCCTTATGAAGAAATCACTGCTGCTAATAGACACCTCAGAGCAAGAACACACCTCAGACCGAATACACATCTCAGACCAAATCCACACCCCGAACAGAGTACACATCTTGGACTGGGCACACAAATCAGACCAAGTACACACTTCAGACCAAATACAAGCCTCAGACCGAATACACACCTCAGACCAAATACACACCTCAGGCCGAGTACATACCTCAGACCGAATTCACACCTTGGACCCAGTACACACCTCAGACTGAATACACATCTCAGACCAAGTACACACCTTGGACCGAGTACACCACTCGGACCGAGTACACATCTCGGAACGAATACACACCTCAGACGGAATCCACATCACAGACCGAGTACACACCTCAGACCGAATACACATCTCAGACCAAATCCACACCCCGAACAGAGTACACACCTTGGACTGGGTACACAAATCAGACCAAGTACACACTTCAGACCAAATACATGCCTCAGACCGAATACCCACCTCAGACCAAGTACACAACTTGGACCGAGTACACCACTCGGACCGAGTACACATCTCAGAACGAATACACACCTCAGACGGAATCCACACCCCGAACAGAGTACACACCTTGGATTGGGTACACAAATCAGACCAAGTACACACTTCAGACCAAATACATGCCTCAGACTGAATACACACCTCAGACCAAGTACACACCTTGGACCGAGTACATCACTCGGACCGAGTACACATCTCGGAACGAATACACACCTCAGACTGAATCCACATCACAGACCGAGTACACACCTCAGACCGAATACACATCTCAGACCAAATCCACACCCCAAACACAGTACACACCTTGGACTGGGTACACAAATCAGACCAAATACACACTTCAGACAAAATACACTCCTCAGACTGAGTACACACCTCAGACCGAATACACACCTCAGACCGAATACACACCTCAGACCGAGTACACACCTCAGACCGAATTCACACCTTGGACCCAGTACACACTTCAGACCGAATACACATCTCAGACCAAATCCACACCCCGAACAGAGTACACACCTTGGATTGGGTACACAAATCAGACCAAGTACACACTTCAGACCAAATACACGCCTCAGACCGGATACACACCTCAGACCGAATACACACCTCAGACCGAGTACATACCTCAGACCGAATTCACACCTCGGACCCAGTACACACCTCAGACCGAATACACATCTCAGACCAAGTACACACCTTGGAACGAGTGCACCACTCGGACCGAGTACACATCTCGGAACAAATACACACCTCAGACTAAATCCACATCTCAAACCGAGTACACGCCTCAGACCGAGTACACACCTAAGACCGAATACACATCTCAGACCAAATCCACATCCCAGACCGAGCACAAATCTCAGACGAATCCACACCCCAGACTAAGTACACATCTCAGACCGAGCACACATCTCAGGCGAATCCACACCCCAGACTAAGTACACATCTCAGACCAAGTACACATCTCAGACCAAGTACACACCTCAGACCAAGTACACACCTCAGACCGAGTACACACCTCAGACCAAACACATACCTAAGACCGAGTACACACCTCAGACCAAATCCACATCTCAGACCAAATCCACATCCCAGACCGAGCACACATCTCAGATGAATCCACACCCCAGACTAAGTACACATCTCAGACCAAGTACACATCTCAGACCAAGTACACATCTCAGACCAAGTACACACCTCAGACCGAGCACACACCTCAGACCGAGCACACACCTCAGACCGAGCACACACCTCAGACCTAGCACACACCTCAGACAGAGTACACACCCCAGACCGAATACACACCTCAGACCGAGTACACACCTCAGACCAAGAACGCACCTCAGACCAAATTCACACCTCTACCGAGCACACACCTCAGACCGAGCACACACCTCAGACAGAGTACACACCCCAGACCGAATACACACCTCAGACTGAGTACACACCTCAGACCAAGAACGCACCTCAGACCAAATTCACACCTCTACCGAGTACACACCTCAGACCAAGTACACACCTCAGACCGAGCACACACCTCAGACCGAGCACACACCTCAGACCGAGCACACACCTCAGACAGAGTACACACCCCAGACCGAATACACACCTCAGACCGAGTACACACCTCAGACCAAGAACGCACCTCAGACCAAATTCACACCTCTACCGAGTACACACCTCAGACAGAGTACACACCTCAGACAGAGTACACACCTCAGACAGAGTACACACATCATACCGAATACACACCTCAGACTGAATACACACCTCAGACCGAATACACACCTCATACTGAGTACATACCTCAGACCGAATTCACTCCTTGGACCCAGTACACACCTCAGACCGAATACACATCTCAGACCAAGTACACACCTTGGACCGAGTACACCACTTGGACCGAGTACACATCTCGGAACGAATACACACCTCAGACTGAATTCACATCTCAAACCGGGTACACACCTCAGACCGAGTACACACCTAAGACCGAATACACATCTCCGACCAAATCCACATCCCAGACCGAGCACAAATCTCAGACGAATCCACACCCCAGACTAAGTACACATCTCAGACCGAGCACACATCTCAGACGAATCCACACCCCAGACTAAGTACACATCTAAGACAAAGTACACATCTAAGACAAAGTACACATCTAAGACAAAGTACACATCTCAGACCGAGTACACACCTCAGACCGAGTACCCACCTCAGACCGAGTACACACCTCAGACAGAGTACACACCTCAGACCGAACACATACCTCACACCGAGTACACACCTCACACCGAGTACACACCTCAGACCGAGTACACACCCCAGACCGAGTACATACCTCAGACAGAGTACACACCCCAGACCGAGTACACTCCACAGAGCTAGTACACACCTCAGACCCAATACTGACCCGAGACCCAATGCACCTCTCGACCGTTCAGTGTGCCGCCTTTCACCGTCCCTGCTTCCTCTGGGGCCAGCTCTGGAAGCTGCACTTTGAATCACTTTGGAGGCCACCTGAATATCACAGGTGGAAACCCACCTGCATGGCACTGGTTTGCCTCCAGTGTGCACATCTTTCATTTTATAGCGCTCCCTCCTCCGGAGCACATTCTTCAAGACCCCTCTGACCTGAGAACAATCGCTCTGTCCTGGGATTGTGAACTCTGCTTAAATTGGAACAGGCGTTCACATGGAACTCATGTTAAGAATGTAAAAGCAACAGAAGTGATCTGTCTGGAACTTTGATAAGATAGAAGATATCTGTCATGAATCAATCGATTTAAAAAACAAATGAAGAGGAACCAGTATAGCATAGTTAGGTTCAGTCCATCCGGATTGAGATTTAATTTAAGATTTAAACAGTAACAAAATACATAAGCAAGATAACGCACTGAAGTGACCAATGAAAGTGTTCTATGGGAAGCCCCAAGTGGAAAACCATAACCATAGAAGAAAACAGTGACAAGAATACATGAGGATCAATGGCCCATTGGTATTTACAAGAAAGCCCCATTAGCACATAAGGTAAGACAACACTGGGCAGTTCCCACAGTGCAAGACAAGGTCTGTCTATATTGGTGTCGACAGTGTTTCGACCCTATGCTGGATGAGAGGGCTTCTTCAGGACTGATGATGACCTAGGGGGTGGTAATCCTCTTTGATGGAGCCTGGGTGCAGGGTGGAGCTCCATGGCTTCAGGAGGCCGCAAGTGGCAGGCTGATGATGATGATAATGCTTAGGGCCACTCAGGAGGTGAGCATAAACGCAATGGTTAATTATCACCAACGTGCAAGGTAAGTGAAAATATACTCAGGGGACTGACCCCGTGAGTACTAAGGGATAATGCAGCCAGGGACCCCCATCGGGGATTTGGATAATGCGGCACGAGCGACAGCCAGGCGTGCCCCCAATCGGAGAATTACCTAACTGGATAATGCCCCCATCCTGCGCCTTCTCTGCCTCTGCTCCACCCTCTTCCACACCTGCTTATTGCACTGCTGCCGTGAACTCGCGGGGCACGTGTTCCGGCAGTGTGCGAGCTTGGAGGGAATGACACACGGCGCTGCTGTTCTCCACCAATCCTGCCAGTGATGAAGAAACCTTCCGTGGTCCCTAGTGTGGGGCACACTGCCTGCTAGAGCCTGTCTGTGGGGTACACTTCCTGCGGGAACCTGGCTGTGGGGTAAACTTCCTGTGGGAGCCTGGTTGTGGGGTACACTTCCTGCGGGGGATTAGCTGAGGGCTGCCCTGCCTGCGGGAGCCTGGCTGTGGGGTACACTTTCTGCGGGAGCCTAGCTGTGGGGTAACCTGCCTGTGGGAGTCTGGCTGTGGGGTACACTTCCTGCGGGAGCCTGCCTGTGGGGTACACTTCCTGCAGGAGCCTGCCTGTGGGGTACACTTCCTGCGGGAGCCTGGCTGTGGGGTACACTGGCTGCTACAACCTGTCTGTGGGGTACACTTCCTACGAGAGCCTGCCTGTGGGGGGCACTTCCTGCGGGAGCCTGACTGTGGGGTACACTGCCTGAGGGAGCCTGGCTGTGGGGTACACTGCCTGCTACAGCCTGATTGGGGGTACACTTCCTGCCGGAGCCTGGCTGTGGGGTACACTTCCTGCGGGAGCCTGGCTGTGGGGTACACTTCCTGTGGGAGCCTGGCTGTGGGGTACACTGGCTGCTACAGCCTGTCTGTGGGGTACACTTCCTGCGGGAGCCTGCCTGTGGGGTGCACTTCCTGCGGGAGCCTGGCTGTGAGGTACACTGCCTGCTACAGCCTGTCTGTGGGGTACACTGCCTGCTACAGCCTGTCTGTGGGGTACACTTCCTATGGGAGCCTGCCTGTGGGGTGCACTTCCTGCGGGAGCCTGGCTGTGAGGTACACTGCCTGCTACAGCCTAGCTGTGGGGTACCCTGCCTGCGGGAGTCTGTCTGTGGGGTACACTGCCTGCTACAGCCCTCTTGGGGGTACACTTTCTGCGGAAGCCTGGCTGTGGGGTACACTTCCTGCGGGAGCCTGGCTGTGGGGTACACTGGCTGCTACAGCCTGTCTGTGGGGTACACTTCCTGCGGGAGCCTGGCTGTGGGGTACACTTCCTGCGGGAGCCTGGCTGTGGGGTACACTTCCTGCGGGAGCCTGGCTGTGTGGTACACTGGCTGCTACAGCCTGTCTGTGGGGTACAGTTCCTGCAGGAGCCTGGCTGTGGGGTACACTTCCTGCGGGAGCCTGGCTGTGGGGTACACTGGCTGCTACAGCCTGTCTGTGGGGTGCACTTCCTGCGGGAGCCTGGCTGTGGGGTCCACTGCCTGCTACAGCCTGTCTGTGGGGTCCACTGCCTGCTACAGTCTGTCTGTGGGGTACACTACCTGCTACAGCCTGTCTGTGGGGTACACTACCTGCTACAGCCTGTCTGTGGGGTACACTTCCTGCGGGAGCCTGGCTGTGGGGTCCACTGCCTGCTACAGCCTGCCTGTGGGGTACACTGCCTGCTACAGCCTGTCTGTGGGGTACACTTCCTACGGGAGCCTGCCTGTGGGATGCCCTTCCTGCGGGAGCCTGGCTGTGAGGTACACTGCCTGCTACGCCTGCCTGTGGGGTACACTGCCTGCTACAGCCTGTCTGTGGGGTACACTACCTGCTGTAGACCAAGCCCGGCTCGCAGAGGCAATGTCCTGCTGCAGCAGAGGATTCTGCTCACCCCGAGGGCCCAAGGTGACCCCCCCCCCCGCCCCCGAGGGGTGGGGTCATTGGGTGTCATCAGTCTCAATTAGGGTTTCAATTAATTAAACTTCAGTGGAGGTCAGCAGCCCCCACCCCTCCCCCTCCCTTGTGGGCTGGTGGCCTCCTGTCATTCTTCAGGCCTGTGCCGAGAGGTGGGGGGCCGGGGGTGGGTGGGAGTTGGGAGGGGGGGGGGGTTACTCATCAGATGGTGGCTATCTCATCCACTTTGTCATTACAAGTGCATTCTATCCCCTGGCACTTGTACCACTGAAGACAAGATACACATCACGTCTGTGAGGGAGTCACCCCTCAAACTCTAAACCAGGCTGACACTATCAGCTCCCGTCTTCCCAAATCCCGTGGGAGGCCCTTGTTGTCTACACAGAAATGGGTATGGTTGAGACGTCACTTTCGGGGTTCACTCATACCGCCTCCTTACTGCCGTGAATGTCTGTGCTGTTTGTACACATGAATTTATTGCACACAACTCTAGAAGTGTCATGGCCTTCACCCACCACCCGCAAACACACCTCACCACCCCAAAACCAACCGCCCCACAAAGAGACACTCCACCCCACAAACACATACATCCCACCACCCCCAAACACACCTCACCACCCCAAAACCAACCGCCCCACAAAGAGACACTCCACCCCACAAACACATACATCCCACCACCCCCAAACACACCTCACCACCCTAAAAACCAACCACCCCCACAAAGAGACACCCCACCCCACAAACACATACATCCCCCACCCCCAAACACACCTCACCACCCAAAAACCAGCCACCCTACCCCACAAACACAAACATCCCACACCCCACAAACACACCTCACCACCCAAAAACCAACCACCCCACAAAGAGACACCCCACCCCACAAACACATACATCCCACCACTCCACAAACACACCTCACCACCCCAAAAACCAACCACCCCACAAATAGACACCCCACCCCACAAACACATACATCCCACCACCCCACAAACACACCTCACCACCCCAAAAACCAACCACCCCACAAATAGACACCCCACCCCACAAACACATACATCCCACCACCCCATAAACACGCTAACCACCAGACACACAACACCCTATAAACACACACCCCACCACCCTAAAACCCACTAACACACACAGCCTACCACCCCAGAAACCCACAACACCGCAAACACACCACCCAAAAAATCCACTACCCCAGACACACACACACCAGCCCACAAACATACCATCCCCACACACCCCACCCTATAAACATTCACATCACTCACACAACCCCCAGAAGCACACCATACTCACTATCTTCCACCCTATGCCACAACAAGCAGAATCACACACACCACACTCACGAACTTAACCCCTTGCACTCAACGCCACCGCAGAGAGGTTCTCTCATACCAAACCCTAATGGGTTCTGTGAATGTACTCCCAGATAGGGGTACACCTCTGCTGCCTACACCAGCGGTCTCCCCGCCTTGCTGGAGGCGTCTCCCGGCACACCGGTTGGCTCGCCAGGTTCACCACCCAGGCCTGCACGGAGGGGGCAGCAGGGCAGCAGTGGAAGGGTCAGTCCGAATTTACCGCGGGTCCCTTGGCATTTCCGGTGGCGCCTCTAGGACCAAAGTGGAGGAGGTGGGGGTGGTATGGCAGCTTCCCTGGTGCCACTCACGGCTATGGGCAGCTCTGAGAGGGAGTGGGGAAACCACCTCCCAGTGCGACGGATTCCTTGGCGGGACGCCATTCCCCTTCTGGTGATGTCAAGCCGAGTGCGGAAACTTTGCCTGTCTTTATGGAGGACAAAGTTGCCCGACTACATCAGCAAACCAGACATGCAATCATGCGCGTCACAGGGCACAGCACGCTTTCTCTCACTTGTGCACCCCTAGAACTCACAAGGCTTGCACGCCCCCCCCCCAACAACGTTGTGTCGCCCGAATCAGTGGCGGAACACAAAATGATGCCCCCACTCCCGCAGGGCAGGGCTTTAAGTGGGCCGGGTCCTACCGGTGCTCAGCACCAGCAGTTCTAAAAAGCAGGTGCAGAGACGGGTCTCTATCGGGCTCTTCATTTTTGCCCTCACCATCAGGGTGAAAAAAATCTCAACTCTGCAGCAGTGCCACCCTTCACTGGCTTTGATGTAACTTCTAAGAGACTGTTACAGTTCTTTCAGTCTCATCATTTCAGAACTGAAGCATTCAATGTTACATAGAACAAAGCCATAGTTGTTGCTTATTTATCTTATGCAACTAACAACCATTGACAAAGCCAATAGCCCTGCCTTGTTGTAGGTGTAATTATATATCTGGATGTACGGACAGAAGCAGCAAAATACCAGTCGGGCGGCACACTAAGCACAGATTTTTAGCTTATGTGCTTTAAGCCACGCCCAGTGCTTTAAATGGGCCGGTACTCTCCGCTACTGAGTACCGCCACTTTTTTATTTTGAGAGGGAAATTACCGGCACTTCTCAAGAAAAACGTAGGGGCATATTATCAAGGAATAGCGATATTTATCGCTAACCGCGCTTAGCGCGAATTCTTTTAACGACGCCTATCGCTGGAAAATATCGCTGAGATAACACCCTATTAACAAGGTTTATCTCCATAGCGATAAAATTTCCAGCGATAGCGGTAAAATGTGAGAATATCGCTGGAAAAGCAGCGATATTCTCGCATTAACGCAAGAGATGGATTCAGCCTGACAATCCACCTCCTATACTTTAAACAGGTAGGTCATCCTCAGTAGCAGGTGTTAAAATCTAGCGATAAACGCGCTTAGCGCGATTTATTTTATCGCTCGCCTGCCTTGTTAATAGGGGTTAGTTGTGTTAGCGACTGTTTACAGTCGCTTTTAGTGAGGAACGCCTACC
Organism: Calotriton arnoldi; assembly: GCA_963921515.1. Classification (NCBI taxonomy): domain Eukaryota; kingdom Metazoa; phylum Chordata; class Amphibia; order Caudata; family Salamandridae; genus Calotriton; species Calotriton arnoldi. The sequence goes on along the minus strand of CAWUFW010023090.1, from coordinate 57,637 downwards.
TTGCATGTCATTAGCGATAATTATCGCTGACATGCAAGGCGATGTAAAACCCGACCGCTAACGTCTGAAAGCTGTCGCTAACGCCTGTTAGCGACAGCTTGCTAATAGGGCGTTAAAAATATCGCCGCTTTAGCGGCAAAAAGTGCTGCTAAAGCGGCGATAAAGCCCTTGATAATATGCCCCGTAATACTTTAAATTTTAGAGTACCGGCACTTCTCAGAAACAAGCAGGTACTCTGTTACAGAGTACCTGCACTTCTATTTTTCCATTTCAAGCAATGACCACGCCCTAATTACATCGGCCACGCCCCTTTCAGAGACCCCCCCGTTTTTTCATCCCACTTAAACCCCTAGTTGAGGGTCCTCCTGAGCTGCATTAGCAGAAGGGGACTCTGTTACACCCAGTGCCTTCTTAACGTTTGGGCACGCTGGGCAGTTGCCCGGGGGCCCCACGAGCACAGGGGCCCCATGCAGACCAGAATTTAACACTGATTTTGGGATAAACATTTGTATTCCTGTGAGTGGTTGTGTAGGCAGGGCCCAGCCCACTGCTTTGCCCGGGCCCTATAATGTGTTAAGACAGCCCTGGTTACACCCCTGGCCCAGATGAGACTGCCCTAGCGGTCACAGCTCGTGGTGACAGGGCCTCTGGGGTTCGCACACCCAATGTCCATGGTGTAGCAGGGCCCCCACATACCAGCTGAGGTGGGGGGGGGGCGAAGCACAGCTCGAGCCAGCCGCAAGCCGGACATCTGGCCCTTGGACCATGCTGCCTGGAGAGGACGCACAGAGCCCAGACAAGCACTTACTGAATACACTCCACTAATTAAAAACATTACTGAAAACGAAGCATCGTCCCCCCGTGGAAAATGGGGCACACAGAAGAAATTCATCCATCGGCTTAATGTCATAACGTGTAACCAGAAAGCCTGGGTTCAAATCACGGCTTCCTCGCTTGACCAAAATGTGATTCTACGCAAAAAACTTTACTATGCTGTGCATCAATTTAATGCTGAAATCTGAGAACACGTTAGAGGAAGTCAATTCAGGTTGTATGTTCCATAAAAAGTCATTTATGTACGTTTTAGTGAAATAATGTTTCATATATAACAACAACATTGGCGCGTGACGTCACTGACGTCGCCTGGTCCGCTCGTGACAGTGACGTCAGTGCAGTGGGGAGGTGTGGGGATTCATCTTTAAAAAACGTTCATGTTAACAGATGTCCATGCAGTCATGTAATCTAAGCTACCGAAGTGAAACACAAGCCTTCAAGTGTTTATCACATGTTTCCATGATGTCTCCTTTCTCCTTTACATACACATTCCTTTGATGTGTCGGCTCGTGCTTGGGCTCTAGGAGCCAAGCCAGACCCCTGGCTCGGCTCTCCCTAACACTTTGATGACTTGTTCTGCTCACATTCCTCGACAAATAAAACAACGAAAATGAACAAGCATTTGCAATGCAATAGGTCTCACATTTATGAGAGTTTGAGCTATTGGTATTGTAAATGACAATGCCTTTTATGTGTTTTTTTTAAAACAGATAAATAAAACTCATTGTCATTTACAATGCCAATAGCTTAAACTCTCGCAAATGCGAGACCTATTGCATTTCAAATGCGTGCTATACATTTTTTTTAAAAAGCGTTAGGAGAGAGCGTGTCCTGCCTGTAACAGCAGGCAGGACAAAGCTATTTGAGAAAATAGTGCTCAGAGGCTGTAATTAAAGCCTACCAAGTAGCAACACGCGTAGCAGGGGGTGTCGCTATGGGAGGTTACAAATGAGACAAGGCGTTACTAAGGAGGGACTACCAAGCCTTTTGACCAATGAACAGCCACTGTTTACAGTGGACAATGACACAAGCCAATGAAAACAAGCATTGGCATAGCCAATAGGTCTCGCCTTTGGGACCTTATAAGTATTTAGCCATGCAGCACATTATCCATTACATTAGCCATTAAAGACATCAAAGTTTGTGGTAAATCAATGCATGCAGTGAGGACCTCTACGTAGGATGTTACAAGCAATCACAGGCTTAGATGTAATGAGAAGGATCTCTCTGGTTCAGAGTCCCTGCACACCTTTTATTTGAAGCACTTTTCAGGACTGCTGCGAGCTCTGGCATTCCTCAGGAGCAAACAGGTGCTGTGTAAAGTGAGTCGCTGCGCTTCCCTATTTCGCTATAAACCATGATCACAGGAAAAAAGCTCACATTCACAATAAGGAATCCGTGTGGGTTGTATGATTAAACCACTACCTCCTTAATCACGAGTGCCTAAACCACGAATTCTAAACAATGACCCAATCTAAACCACTATGTAAAGAACCACGACATACTGAACCACGAATTCCTCCCCTCCCCTAAATACTAACTCATTCCCCTCCTATCCCCTTAAAACTAACTTGATTCTCCCCAACCCCCTAAAATTTAACTCTATTCTCCCCAACCTACTAAAAACTCGATCCTCTCCCCCTTAAAAACTAACATGATTCCCTCCCACCCCTAAAAACTAACTTGATTCTCCCTAACCCCCTAAAAACTAACTCGATCCCCTCCCACATCCTAAAAACTAACCCGAACCCCCCAACCCCTAAAAACTAACTCGATCCCCTCCCACCCCTAAAATCTTACACGATCCCTCCAAGCCCCTAAAAACTAACCCGAATCCCCCCACCCCTTAAAACTCAAACCCCCACCCCTTAAAACTAACCTCAAAACCTCTTACCTGTTCCTGTCCGACGCTCCTCTGAACTCCGCCCTGCACGAACACTAGACCGTCTTAGCCTGAACCACGCACACGCGTGGTTCAGGCTAAGTCGTTGTTCGTGCAAGTCGTTGTTCGGCTTGCGTGACTCCGGAACTCGTAGTTCCGGACTCGTTGTTCAGGATGTTTCCCATCCGTGTGATTATTACAATAGGGAGACGGGTCCTTGCATAAAGTGGCTTCCCGAGGTAACCATAAAAGACATGACAACATTTTATTAGCAACAGAATATTGAAAAATTCATGCTTACAGAAAAGGTTAGTATCATCCCAAATTAGATAAGACCTGAGTGTCTGTAGGTTACGATGATGTTGAGAAGCAGGCACCCCAAAGCAGAAATACAAATTCTAAGCCGCCTTAAGGTGCTTTTAGGCCTAAAATGAGTTTAACTTGTTGACATTGCTCCTTGCTCAATACATGTTTGAGCTTTCCTTTGAATATGTTGAGTGGGCACTTTTGGGGACCCCTAATGTCTTGGCCTCTCCAGCCAATAAAGAGAAGTGACAGAGGGGAACAACAAAAGAACATTGCAAGAGACCCAGAGAGCAAGGCAAACACACACTCAGATAGAGGGGAGGGGGATACACTAAGAAGGACAGCAGAGGAGAGGCCAGAAAAAGGAAAGGCGTGAGGTACAGTACATAGAGCAAGCTATAAAACAGAAGCAGACGAATGCACAGAGAAATAAGACGCAGAGCTTAACACAGGAAGTAGAACGCCACGAGAGAGAATGCATAGAAAGAAACTGTGAAAGAAGCAGACAGCCAAAAGATCAATAGCAGTCGCCCCGTCCACTGTGCATGCAAAGGGCAGGAGAGCCACCCCCGTCCTCTATGCAGCCCATGTCCACCCGCATAGGAGCCCAGCTCGGAAATCCTGCGCTAGACAAGGGCTCCAGGAAGCGCCAGCCTGGAGCTGTCCTCTGAAAGAGGGCACTTCAGGGCTCTTGCACTGTCCTTCTGTATGGAGTCGATCTCTGTCACCATGCACCAGGGGAGGACTTATGTGAGCACCAACCTGGAGATGTCCTCCACATGGCACTCCATGGCTGGCGCACTCCTCACAGCGCCAGCCTGGAGATGGCTTCCACACAGGGCACTCCATGGCTGGCGACTCTCCCGCACTCGGGAGGGGCACCTAAGCGCCAGCCTACAGATGTCCTCTCAAATAGGCACTTCCAGGCTGAGCTCAGTCCTCCCACTTCGGAGCTCAGCTCTGTCCCCATGCACCAGGAGCACCAGTCTGGAGTTATACTTCTGGGCAGGTCCACTCACTGCATGAGGGAAGGATTCCCAAGAGCGATTGACTGGAAAAGCCCTCTGGGCCTGCGCAGCGCTCTGGCCCGTAGTCTCAGAGCCCAGCTCTCTCTCTCTGCACCAAGGGCTTCTAAGAACACGAGAACTGAGACATCCCCTGTGAGAGGTCATGTGCGTGACATCCCCCAACACAGACTTCTCTCCAGCAGGGAAAGGGCTTTGAGACCTGAGTCTGGAAGAATGCGCGCATTACAGATGCTCTGAGTCGAGCTGTGCCTCCTTGCACCAGGGCCCCGTGGATTTCCTCTGTGACATGCCCTGCCCTCCAGAGACAGACGCTGAATGGACATTTGGGAAACACGGGGGCGCTAGCAGAATGTGTCACTGTGCAGGTCAGCGGAGATCTGCAGCGACGAGCAGCGCCTTAAAAAACTCCAACATGTGGAATGAAATGTAAATATTATATGTTTCTAGAAGTGTGAAAGTGTAATACTGGCTTCAGCAATAACGTAACGAAGGGGGCTGCATATAGAGCAAGTTTCAATCAGGAGGCAGTCGGGCGGACGGTCGGTCGGTAGGACTAGATGGAAATTGAATGGGTGGATGGCAGTGCTGCCGCCAGTGGAGCGCGCATCCCAGAGAGCAGTGCTGCCGCCAGTGGAGCGCGCATCCCAGAGAGTAGTGCTGCCGCCAGTGGAACGCGCATCATAGAGAGCAGTGCTGCCGTCAGCGGAACGCGCATCATACAGAGCAGCGCTGCCGCCAGTGGAGCGCGCTTCCCAGAGAGCAGTCATGGAACTGAAATCAAGCACGGTCGCGAAAGTGAAAGCGACCGCGCTGAGTTAATGAGTAACATGATCCAGGAATGCAGGAATGCAGCTGGCACCCGGCGCTGCTGCTCGCTCCTGAGACCCAAAGGCCATGGGAGTGAACGTTTAGAGAAAAGGTGGGACATGCACCCGCCTTTGGCCATTTGCGTGCTTTCATTTTTGAAAGTCACACGCAAAGGCCAATAGAATGTGACAACCACACGCACAAGCTTTAAGAATGTCTGGAGTGTTTTCAACGAGGCCCTCTTCTAGAGCAACGCATGCGCGCTGCGCTAGGCTCGACCTAAAATTGGGCAGAAAGTGGGCAGAGCTTCAAATCCCGAGGTCAATACAGCATGCCTCGCAGAGCAGCGCATGTGCTGCCCAGGCTCAACCTAAAAAGTGGTTATTGTCGAGGCTGAACAGCACTGGCAAAAAAGGTGAAATGATGCATACAAACACATGCAGCCCTACGCATGCGCACTTGTCATGATGGTAGGCGTCCCCAGATTCAAACCTCCACATTAAGGAAATAAAACAAAACGAGGGGAAATACTTTTGAGGTGGAGGCAGCATTAAGGACAAGGGAATGGCACACTGGAGTTACAAGAACATTTACCAGCAGGCGGACAGAGAGGTATATATGGGAAAGCAGAGAGACTCTGGGAAGCTGTTAGTGAGGTAAACTTTCCAGGGAGGAGGAACGAGCCAATCCAAGGAGCTACGAGGACAATATAACCTTTGTCATATATCTGAAGGGGGAAAATCACTGGGGTGGACTTTTGGGATCAATGGAGACACAGGCAGGAGACCTGAAAATAGGAATATTTGTTCCAATGAGATGTATGGAGGATTTCTGCAGATGGCAGCCCATTTACAGTGCAGCCAACAGTTGTGTACCTTGGACAGAGTGCCTCAAGGCTTCACAAGAGGAAAGTCACCCCAGACCAATCACATTGAGTCGTCTGACTGGCTGACCAGAGGAATTGATCGTAGGACGGTGATGTATGAGAGCCACTCAGGCTCCAGTGAGGCATCAATAGCCTTTCTCGCTGAAGACTTGTAAACACCTTAAACGGGTGGGGTTATGTGCCTGCCATCATCAATGCTGGCCCTGCCCCCTGTGGTGTGTCTGGGGCCAGAGCCTACACTTACAAAGGAGGTTGTTGTGCACTGTAAATAAAATATTAAGTGCCCCCCCAGAACTGGTTTGGACCGGGCTCAGAGCCCTGGGCCAGGGGGAGAACAAAGACCCTAACTGGTATAAGCATTGGGGCTGTGACCCCATGTAAGGTGCTGTGTGCTGACGTGGAAGAGAAGATACAGCATGGACTGCTGTTGGCCAGGAGGAACCGCCATTGGGGGTCTAAGCTGCTGACTGCTGAGCAGCTGGAGGGACTGCCCCTCTGCTAAAGGGAACCTGTGTGCTGGCCTGCCTGTGCCCTGTGCCCTGTTCTCTGACCCAGGGATCCACCAGAACTGTGTGACTGGCCCTGGGTAAATTGGAAGTGGTGCTGGGGGAGCGCTGTGAAATTGATGGTGAGCGCTCTTGCTTGGTGACCTGAGGAGGCAGACTCGAGCGCTTTTATTTTCCCTAGGGTTCTTGACCCTGGAACTGGCTGGGTGTGTGATGAAGTTGCTGACCCGAGCCCTCGGTGTGGGCTCACCCTGCAGTCAAGTGTGCGGCGCGCCTTGGTGTTTTGCGCTCAGGAGCGCTGTGCCCGGCAGACGGTTTTTCGCCCATCCTCTGGTGAGCGCCGTAGTCAACTTGAGAGAAGGAGAAGGGACACCAGCGGCGATAGAGAAGCTGACTCCTGCCTTCGTGTCCCCCCCCCATCAGCGAGTTGCCGTAGCAACGAGGGAGCCGCGGGGGAAGCCGGAAGTCAGGCGGAGGTTGCCTGGTTGTGGGTGGGGCCTGAGTCCAGGAAGCAGAGAGCCCCGTGTGTTGCCGGAGTGTGAGGGCTCCCTTGGAAGGCGCGGTGATTGCAGGACCTCAGGAGAGGCGTTGGGCTCCATTTCCACCCGGCCGCATTATCTTGGAATTGCGGGCTGGAAGCCCCGTTGTCTGGATTAGCGCGAGTACCCAGGGACGGTGTGCTCGTGCCCACCTACGGCTCGCCAGGTGGGAGACCTTTTTGCCATCTTTCTTGCCTGTGCTCCTCCGTAATTTCTGCCCTTTCCCCTGCTCCCACGGAAAGCGGTGAAGCAGTGAAGCGGTTTGGGAACAGGAGAGCAAGAGGGGTTGTGCAGGTGGAGTGCGTGGTAATCCCTATGCCCCTATGGCCCGAGGGCCTATAGGGATTTAGGTACTACAGTCCTGCAGCTAACTACTGGGGTTTGATGCCCTGACGTCCGGAGTGACGGCGTTGCCCCATTCTGGGAAATGGCCTACCATGATCAATGAGGGTGTAAGGCGGGGTAATGCCTAAGGGCTCCCTGATGTTTTTGATAACAGCTGCAACAATTGTAACTACGGTATTGCCCTATCTGGGTTGTTCTAACCTTTGCCTATGGGAAAAGTGGGTGAGATGATTTGTGGCATTTTGTGGTTTATGTGAGCACTTTACAAAGTGTGGTCCTATGCTGCAGGGCTGATTATATGTATGCAGAAGGTGCCCTGCTATTGATTATTTACATAATGTACCATGCCCTGCTGATGAGGTATAGGCCTAAGGTGGGCCTAATGTGATTATTATGCTGTGCATAATATGCTGTCTTAGGTAATGTTGTGATGTTCACGCCTAGGAGATGCTCATGATAGGTGTACTACAAGTGTTTACTGTGGTGCACTGTTGCTGATACGTTTGCCGAATATGTTTATACCAAGCGTACCTTTACCAGTAGTTACTGGTTGTTTTCACTACCTGTGAATTATGATGGTGATGACAGTGGCCCAATTGGCCCTGTAATGTATATAATCCCCTGTAAAGTCATACCTAGTGCTAGGTGGTACAGTGTATATATGTGATTGCGTTCTAATGTGTTTTATGAGTAATACAAGGGCTATTTTTTATATAACCTTGTGTGGAGTTTATTTTGTGGTGTGCCTAGTGTGTCACTGCTGTGTGAGTGTGTTGCGCAAACGCTTCACACATTGCCTCCGGGATAAGCCTGTCTGCTCGTGCCAAGCTACCAAGGGGGTGAGCAGGGGTTATCTTTGGCGTGTAACTCCCTTGCCCTGACTAGAGTTCTGGTTTCTGCCTGGCTTAGGCGCAAGCCCTAGCCAACCAGAAATCCCATTTCTAACATATACATATATATGTATACACATATACACACATATACAAACATATATACACACATATATATACACATATATATATACACATATATACATCTGCCGTCTTTGTCAGACAAACCAGCATGGCGATATAAAGGACCAAAACGTGCAGACTGTGTGATGCTCCAAACGAGGATTTTGTGCATTTGATCACCATATGTCCCAAAATGAATAATGCACGCTGTACACTTTTAAAACGCCTATTTAATGAGAGAGGGATTCGTACGTGCAGAACAGCCATCATGAGAAGTCTGGCCCCTTCAGATCCTCAGCTAAACTGTAAACTTCTGAAGTTTTTACAATTTCACGACAAAGCAGTCAAACAGAATTTTAAGCTGCATTCTATAGCATGAGGGATTTGCCTCGCATTATGAGTACAATACATTTATATGCTGTTAAAACGGTAGTAGGATGTTGACATTTGGAGCTGTGGAATTTTATACTGATGTATACGCCATTTTATAGCAAACAGTGACGAGTATCCATATTAATGACTGAATTCATTTTACAATGTTATGTTTTAAATGAGACAACAAGATTTTCCTGAGTCGTAGCAATATTAATTCATGTTTTTAAATAAGTGATTATTTTAAAAGGATTTCTTTTAAATGTGCATTGTGAAGGTTTTTATTAACTAATAACAATAAACATTTTCATTCACATATATATATATATACACATATATAATATATATAATAATATAATAATATAACATATATAATCACTGCATCCAGATGGACTGAACATTACTGATAATACAACCTGATTACTGCATATCTCAAGAGCTCTCAGGACTGCACTGATTCCACATTCCAAATGGAATCTTCACTCATGATGCTTTTTGAAAATTCAGCTGTGTCATCTGTGCAGCCACTGAGCAAACCATCTTGTACTACCTGAGGAAGGCGGAAGCTGAAACGTTGTAGTGGAAATATATTTTTGTTCTTTGGTGAATCTATCTGTTTGAGTCACTTCTTTCTTGGATATTTTATTTCTTTGTGACTCATTGTATCCTTTGGGATACAGATTTTTGCCCTGGCTGGCTGTTGTTTTCTTGTGATCCTCCATCTTCAAGTACACACATATATATACATATATATATACATAAACCAATGCTCTCTCCCACGAGGACAGAAAAGCACGACACAGCTCCGGAGTGCAGAAAGCGGCTTTATTGATTTTCTTACACACGGTGACAACAGTCCATGAAACGCTTGTGGCAGACGCGTTTCAGCCTTGATTGGCTTTCTTCAGTGCCGGTTCCACGGGCTCCTCGTTATCCTTGGGGGTCAATCAAGACAAAGATGTTGTCCGCTCCCAGTCAGGTGGTTACTTGCCCCTCCTCCATCTCAAGGGTGTGTCAACATCTTGCGTTAACCCTGCCAGGCAACAGCATGCTGGTAGTTGGAGTCCTCTAGGGTTGCCTATTAAGTAATTAGGACAAACCCAACACTAAGTGATGTCCCAATATATATACACATATAGATACACATATATATACACATATATACATATATATACACATATATACATATATATACACACATATATACATATATATACACACATATATACATATATACACACATATATACATATATACATACATATCACATACATATATATATATATATATATATATATACACAACGCACATCTGTCCCACTGTTCCCCGGACAAACTCCGACACTCTACAGGAATCGACTAGTTGCTCAATCAATCATTTTATTTTGGTGTTACCGCACATAACGTGTTTCGGCTGGCTCCCCAGCCTTTTTCAAACTGACTTACACATTTTTTGGCCAAGCATAAATACATGCAACGTGCTGATGTCATTCATAGACTCTGAAGATATACTGCAAAGGTAAGCTGCCGACTTAAATGAAGTATGCACAAATGCTGATTTAGATAAAATGAATTAAATACACGAGTAAAATCAATAATCAATTGATGTTGTATAAACATTAATCAAAAATACAGTTGCATTAAAAGAATTTGCATTTCACTCGCAAAAATTTGTAAAATTCTTATGAAATTTTCATAAAACATTTCTTTGATAAAAAAGATAATATTTTTAGCGAGAAGGAATTCTACTTAATTCATATCAACAATCTGTTCTTGCAACTATTTTCTTCATATAAATGGCAACATTAGATCTGCAAATATCATTCTCATGTATAATATCTCATTCTATGTTTAACTTGAGGTTATCTTCTTCACAGTATGTCTCATCTTTATATAAAGTGCATAATGCTTAAAGACTTTAAGAACTTCAACCTTTCTTGAAATTATGCCCCAGTGGGCTAAAGTGCTATCTCTGCAAATAAGAAATGAAATCCAAAAAAGGAAACCTTCCTAGCTTGCATAATTATCTTCATTTAAAAATACCTCAAACTTTAATTTGGCAGCTATACCTTTAAAAAAATTCCCAAAAATCATTTTCCGGTTTAATTTCTTAAAAACACTGTTGCTCCTTGTTGTTTTAAAAGTTGTTTCATACCTGACCTTAGGGAAATGGGGAGAGGCTGGCCTTACAAATGTATAGAAAGTTATTTTTCTGTATTTAATCCTACAGGCATCTTACTGTTAAGATTTAAAATATATCGGGATTCTAATCTTCTCAGTTGTGGTTCCCTGGTCCCTCCTCTAGTATTGGGGGGCACTTGGTGAATTTCAAAATATGTTAAATTAGACACATCTCCATCATGGATTTCTTTGAAGTGGCGGGCCACTGGGTAGCTTTGATCATTGTTCTTTATGGCCCTGATTTGTTGCAAAATTCTTAAATGCACCTTCAAAATAGTACTACCAACATACATCTTAGGACAAGTGCATTGAAGAACATACACTACAAAATCACTTTTGCAGCGCAGAGCTGGTCTTATCTGGTAACTCTTTTTGGACAGTGGGGCCCCTACTTCTTTTGTATTTATCCCAAACTTACAAGCCTTGCACCTGGAACACCGCTTGAACCCTAGACTGCCTGTCAACCATGATTCTGCAGTCTGTATTTCAGGGCTACTACGCACTAATTCCTGTCTCATGGACTTAGCTCGTCTAAATGTCATTGATGGTTAGGCCGACATTGAATTGCCTATTGAGGGATCACTTTTAATAAGGTGCCAATGGGTAGAAACTATTTTTCTTATACTTTGGTGTTCTCTACAATACCCTGTTATCATTCTCAATTCATTTTGGTCTTTCTTTGAATATTCTTTTCTCCACGACATCGGGCCTCTTTGAAAAAGGATTTCTTCACAATCTTTATGGTTTGCTTTGCTGATGGCACTGTCCTAAATCTTACTGCTGTACCCACGACTTAAAAATCTTTCCTTTAGCTCTTCCTAAACTTCTACTAGTACCTTTTCATCGCGACAATTCCGCATAATTCTCAGATTTTCTGCATACGGAATGCTGAATTTCAAATTATTAGGATGGAGACTGTGGGCATGCAACAGGGAGTTACCCGCTCTTGGTTTCTATTTGTTCGTGTTTATATCTTGCCATCACTAACATACACTGTCAAATCATAAAAATGTACTTCACTTTTACTCATAGTGGTTGTAAAATGTAAATTGAAATCATTGATATTAAGACTCTCAGTAAACTTTTTGCTGATTCCTCCGACCCCTTCCATACAACAAAAAGATCATCGATAAAACGGGTCCAAATGACCACATTTTCCGACCACTCTTCAGCATCTGCTCCTCCCACCAGCCCACATGCAAATTCGCATAACTGGGGCGAAGCAGGTGCCCATTTCTGTACCTCTCTTTTGTCTGTAAATCTTATTGTCAAAGAGAAAAAAATTATTAACCAAGCAACACTTTATCATTGACAACATCATTTTTGTATGTTGTAGAGGCTTAATGGCCTATGTCCCAAGAAATATTCAATTGCTCTCAAGCCATCACTATAGGAAATACTCATATATGTTTAATTATATATGAATCTTCCCAATTTGTATCATAAATCGTTTATAAAACATCACCAGTATCTTGGATATATGAAGATAAATTTTGAACATATTCTTGTAGGAAAAAGTCAATGAACTTGGACTTATTTTCAAGTAGACTTCCAATAGCTGATATAATTGGCCTCCCAGGTGGATTGACAATGTCCTTGTGAATTTTTGGTATTAAATAAAGGACAGGTGTTATAGGATGTTCAACTCTCAAGAATAAATATTCTTCCTGGAAGACCAAGCCCAAACCTCTCCACTTTGCCCAATCCTGACTGTACATTGTTTTCACAGCTCCCATTTTGACTTAGAAGAACACAATAACACTCATATATACATATATATATATATATATGCACACACACACACACATATATACATATGTATATACATATATACACATATATACACATATGTCTACACATATATATATACATACACACACACACACATATATATACATATATACACATACATGCCTTGCAAAATGAATCCATAGAAAACAGTGAGCCTATGCCCAATACACAGGAAGTGGCGGACGCCGAGGATATTATTATTTCGGCCCCGGGAAATTGTCCATTCAAGGCACCATCTTCTTTTGTGCCCATCATGCCCCGGGATGCGCTGGATATTTTCCATGAACGTGTCACAGATGAACTTAAAGCACTATACCGCAGAACTAAAAACGTGAAACCTAAATCAAAGCAAAAAAGTACCCAGCAATATTTTCAACTAATGGACAAACTAAAAAACAATGCATCAGTCGTGATTAATAACTCCGACAAGGGAGGCAATATTGTCCTATGGGATAAGGCAAAATACAAGATGGAAGCATTCAGACACATCAATGACATGGAGTGTTATGAACTTTCCAATGCTGCAAACGTTAGAAAGATCAGTAAGGAATACAAAGACGACCTTAACATCTGGAAAAGGGAAGGGCTTATCACGAAAGATGAACTTAGTTTTTACACAAAGAATTTCCTATTCTGCCCACTTTTATCTAATTCCCAAAATCCACAAAGAAATGGACCCTGTTCCAGGACGTCCTATCATATCAGCAAAAGATAGTATTTTTGAGAACACATCCAGATATGTGGATCATTTTTGCAAGAACATGTTGTCAATTTACCCTCGTATTTAAGGGACTCCAAAGATTTTTGGTTAAATTGAATGCTCTACAGTGGTCCAGTGAATATATGCTTTTGACTCTTGACATTACTGCCCTATATACGAGCATAAGACACAGTGATGGTTTAAATGCAGTTAATTATTTTTTGAAGAGACGATGCATTTCCATGTACAAACACAATATTATGTTATTGAAAATGATACACTGGTGTCTACACAACAATATGTTTATGTTCGATGATAAAATCTATAGGCAGAAACAGGGAGTGGCCATGGGGGCATGCTTCTCCCCTAGCTATGCGTGCTTGCACGTAGGCTGGTGGGAGGAGCATGTCCTCAAGCGAACCACAAAGCATTATTTGATGAACACGTTATACAAATGTGGAGATATATCGATGACGTGTTCATTATATGGAAAGGAACATTTTCTCAGGCAGAAGGGTTTGTAGAGGCAATTAATTGCAACAATCTAAACTTGCAATTTACCGCACACATTGATCCTGCAACAGCTAACTTTCTAGATATCTCTCTTTATATACAAAACGGAGCCATAGAGACATGTTTATATAGAAAACCGACGGCTGGTAATGTCTTATTACACGCCACCAGCTTTCATCCCCAACATACCATCTCCAGCCTTCCATATGGGGAATTTTTGCGTATCCGCAGAGCATGCAGCACCAGTGAGACATTGGCAGTAGCTCAAGAAGCAGCCAGAACTAGGTTTCTGGAGAGAGGATACAATGCCAAGAAACTCGATATAGCCCTTATAAAGGCCAACAACAAGGACAGACAGTCACTACTGCAAACGAGATCAGGAACAACTGCCAATACTATCTTGTTTCCAGACAATTCAGAAGATAGAGAGAGCCAGGGCAATTCGAGGAAGGGCACCTGTAGATTTATATCAACTTATAGCAGGCAAGCCAATGCCATTAAAAGTATTATTAATTCACAGTGGCCTATAGTTTTCACCGATGCGACGCTCCTACAGATACTACCTAACAAGCCTAACTTTACGTATCGCAAAGCACATTCAATGCGCAGCGATCTAGTTAAAACTAGCCCTGAAGTGGAGACGAAGAGTAGGTGGCTTTCCCCCAAGAAAGGTTTTTTCAAATGCAGCACATGTCGTGCGTGCAAATTTGGGGTTAATACGAAAACTTATTCCACCATCTTTTCAGATGTTCCTGTTAATCTCAAGGGACATTACACTTGTCGCACAGATTACGCTGTATATATTCTACAGTGCATCTGTGGACTTCGCTACGTAGGGAGTACGAAGCTGCAGGTTTATGTGCGAATCCTACAGCATCTACGTGCTACAGTTAATTCTGACCCCTCATATCCAGTCGCCCGACATATAAAGTTGGAACACGGTAACAACCTAAATGTGCTCCAATACTATGTCATAGACAGTGTATCTGTGAACAAACGAGGGGGCAACCGTGAAAAACTGCTGAGACAATTAGAGACCAAATACATAGTAGAGCTGGACACTAAGGCCCCGAGGGGATTGAACATTTGTGAAGATTTACATTATTATCTTTAATATACATCCAGCCTCTAGACAGTAGTCTCCCATCTTCCCGTTTGTAAATTAGGATCGAGGTTGATGTAGATTTTGATTCTAGTTGGGATGATTCTCTGGGTCCAGTGCATTTCAGTACTGTTCAGGGACTTGAAGATTATATTCTATATTCTATACAGTATAGTCTCCATTTTAGCAGTCTCTTCCTTTGTTTGCCAATTTGTTTGTTTATAGTCCTTTGCATATAGTCAGTTGTATATATTTAGACTTTACAATGAATCAGTTTGCATCCTTCTCTCTAGAGGTTCTTTTTTAACTTTATTTATTGCACTTTTTGCACTTTCCTAGCGATTTTTTGCACATGTGTACAGTCTATTGAATTTTGCGGGTAGTATTTTAAGAGGATATGAATGAATAAAAAATGTTTTTTTAAATGCACCTTAGATTTACTAATATCTATTTAATAATTTAGATTTATTGATTGAAATTAGGTAAGGGCTTTTGTTTATTAGTATGTGTATAATGAAATGAATTTCACATATAACGAGGGCAAGTCCTTTAAATCATGAACCCGTAATTCTAACTTTATTTTGGTCCATTGTGTTAATTGTCTCGTAGGATCTTGATGCATTTGTGCATTCATAAACATATAAGTTAAGTCACTACCTTATGTTATACGAGGAGTATGTTTTAATTACTTAAATATCTCCACATTGCCAGTAAGGACTAGATATTCATGTAAGGGTTTTCAAAATATTAACAGTATTTTCTTTGGACTTTGTTTAAAACAGAACGAAATTTCATATTTATCATCATTACATCTATCGTTTTTATGTGTTTATTTCACTTGTAAATAGGATGTTTATATTTATATTTCTACTTAGTTTTATATTTATTTAATGCAAATCAGCATGATTTGTTAGTCCAGGTGCTATTAAGTAGGTGTAGGCACTGTTAATGATGTATAGTATTCCCTCTATGTCTATGCAGGTAATAGGCACCAAGTCACATGGTCAATTAATCGCTGTATATAAATGTCACTTTCTTGCGACGCATTTATGTGATCAAGGCCACTTTGTTGGCCGAAACGTGTCATGTTCGAGTTTTGCACTTTTATGGAATAATAAATATGCTACTGCGGCCGGCAGTATCAGCATAAGAAACAGTTGTCCGTCTCTCTTTTCGGTGCCGGGATGCACCTTTGAGTGGTAATTGGATATACACATATATGTATATATATACACATACACATATATGTATATATATATACACACACATATATATACACAAATATATATATATATATACACATATATACATATATATATACACATACATATACATATATATATGCATATATATATATATATATATACACACATATATACATATATATACACATATACACATACATATATATGCATGTATATATATACACATATATATATATATATACACATATATATACATATATATATGCATATATATATATATATATACACATATATACATATATACACATATATACACATATAGATATACACATGTAGATAGATAGATAGATAGATAGATAGATATGTGTGTCCCTGGTGTTGTAGGGTGCTCTATACAGGACCTGCTTTCCACCTAAACTTGGGAACTGCCCAGAGTTAGCAGATTCTTTTGTGTGTATGTGTATATGTATATGTATATATATATGTATATATATATATATATATATATATATATATAAATAAATACATATATATATGTGTATATTTATATATATATTTTACGATATATATATATTATGACTAGAGCGGTCGACCTCGAAGCTGGGGAATCAGGTTCAAGTCTCGGCAGGGACGCTCAACATCCTGTGATTCTGGGCAAATCACTTAATCTCCTGTGCCCAACAAAAATGAATGTGTCCATCTGTAACACAACTGGTGCTCTGATACCTTCGGGTCAAGTTTACGCTATATAAAACTCCGGGGGGAAAAAAACCCAAAGGTTATAGGGTCATTATAGTTAGCAGATAGAATTATAAAAACCTTAGAAATTCACTGAAAAAAACAATGGTTACAGGGACTTTATAGTTAGGCTCAGATTTCACTCGTACAGAACCAGTGAAATTCGGCAGTTATAGTTAGCAGAGCTAACTATAACTTAAGCCCCTGCAATACACTGCTTATGACCTCACATATTACATCACTCATGACATGGTCAGTGACATCACTGATGACCCGGGGCTTTAGAAATTCTCGGAGGGGGGCCCCATGAGCCCCCCTCCTACATATTTGGACATGCCCCTGGACCTGGCCCAACCGGGGGCCAATTAGAAACGAAGCGCGGAAGACTGTGCATTGGTTTTTTTAAAAAGTGCGACGGGAGTTGTGGATCCAGCGTGACTCCCACAGAATTTTTTTTTTTAATGGTTTTTTGCCCTTGCAGTGTCCCTGTGGGACCCCCCCTCAAAAGGCCTAGGGGGTCAGGGTGTTTCTACCCTTCCCCCTTTTCTTTTTTTTTAAATGTTTCTTCCTGTGACTCGGTTCAACTGAGTCACAAGATGGCTGCCAACACTTCCTGGTTTGAAGTGTTGGCAGCCAATCAGATCTTAGCACAAGATCGGGAGGGGTCACGGATCCATCGCGTCCCTATATATACAACTGGAAATTTCTTTAAATAACTCAGCAACTACTGAACAGATTTACATAATTTAACAAAAAGGTCGCTTTCTGCACCAACAGCTACCTTTCAGCCAAATTTGGTGTAATTCCGTTCAGCAGTTCGGGCTGTAGCCTTGTTTAAAATTTCCTATGGAAATGAACATGGGGAAAACGCATTTGGGACCCCTCCTTTTCCTCGGCCCCCACTTGACGGATCACCACGAAACTTTGAAGACAGCAGTTGAATTGAGCATCAAACTAGTTTTGAAAAATTTGCAAAGATTAATCAAACGACGTCAAAGTTATTGGCAAAACAAAAACCGCTCTTCCCATGGAAACTACATCCTAACTATACCACCTACTGGCGAGCGCCAGTAGGTAATATATATATATATGCACACATTTACAAGTCTACACAAAAAACGGGACAGGCCAGATATAAAAGTGAGACTGAAGGCTTTAGTCCTTCTTTTATGTCTGACTTGCCCCAGTTTTTGCTTTTCAAAATCTGGTCACCCTAGTGAAAGGGAGAGAGCAGAACTGCACCATACTTCAAAGATATGGTGCAGTTCTGCTCTCTCCTAGCAATAGTGCGCATGTGACTGCCTAGCACCAATGCAGGTAACCTTGCGTCACATCGCAAGGGCACCTGTGTTTTGGGCAGGATCGTTTTTGTGCAGTAAGGGATACCTTCCTGCATAAAAACTATGCTTTGAAGCTAGTTCCTCTTGCATGTGCGCTGGAGAATACAGCAGGCATGCAAAGAGGAAAAAACTATGAGAAATAAAGATATTTCTCCTTGTTGTGCCACCCTGGGGTAGGTGCGGCATTTTGGCGCAAATCCATATTTACAAGTCTTTGTAAATACAGGTTTACTGCAAAATGCATAGGTGGCGGCACAGGAAAGTCCATGCATCACCCATGTAATGCCTACCTGATGCAAGGGGTAAATAGACATAATATCGAAAAAAATATATAGAATGGACAGAATATCGAAAAAAATATATAGAATGGACATAATATCGAATGGACATAATATAGTGGTTAATAATATCGAAATGAAGGTAAGTAATATCGATTTTCAAAATATAGAAGTACATAATATAGGCATTAAAAAATATCGAATTTTTAATAATATCGAATTTTTGTAAGTGTTTAGTATGTTAGTATATGAGTTAAAAATGTATATTACTTTTGTAATGTATGTTTAATATTTTTTAAAGTTACTGAAATTTATGTAAAATTATTTTTGCGTAATTTAATTCTGTAGCGGGTTGTGGGTTTATAGGGGAATAGGGTGGGAAGTAATTTAATTATAGTAAATTAAATATTAATTTTTAGGAATTATTAATTATTTTTAATTTAATTTTGCGTTTTAGTTCTGTAGCGGGTTGTGGGTTTATAGGGGAATAGGGTGGGAAGTAATTTAATTGTAATTAAGAAAATATGTATTTTTATTTATTGGTATTGATAATTAATTTATTGTCAATTAATTATTAATTGGTAATTCATTTTTATTAATTGGTAATTAATTTTTATTAATTGATTAATTGATAATTATGTTAATTGTATTTTATTATTCGGAGCGGGTTGTGGGTTTATAAGGGAATAGGGTGGGAAGTAATTTAATTGTAATTAAGAAAATATTTATTTTTATTTATTGGTATTGATAATTAATTTATTGTTAATTAATTATTAATTGTTAATTCATTTTTATTAATTGGTAATTAATTTTTATTAATTGATTAATTGATAATTATGTTAATTGTATTAATTTATTATTCGGAGCGTGTTGTGGGTTTATAGGGGAATAGGGTGGGAAGTAATTTAATTGTAATTAAGAAAATATCTATTTTTATTTATTGGTAATGATAATTAATTTATTAATTAATTATTAATTGGTAATTAATTTTTATTAATTGGTAATTAATTTTTATTAATTGATTAATTGATAATTATGTTAATTGTATTAATTTATTATTCGGAGCAGGTTGTGGGTTTATAGGGGAATAGGGTGGGAAGTAATTTAATTATAATTAAGAAAATATTTATTTTTATTTATTGGTATTGATAATTAATTTATTGTTAATTAATTATTAATTGTTAATTAATTTTTATTAATTGGTAATTAATTTTTATTAATTGATAAATTGATAATTATGTTAATTGTATTAATTTATTATTCGGAGCGGGTTGTGGGTTTATAGGGAAATAGGGTGGGAAGTAATTTAATTGTAATTAAGTAATTATTGAAATTCTTTTTGTGTATTGATTAATTTATTGTTAATTAATTATTAATTGGTAATTTTTTTATTACTTATTACATTTTTGGTATTGAAAATTAGTTGGTTGTTGATTAATTATTAATAGGTAATTAATTTTTAATAAATAATATTTATTGGTATTTATAATTAATTAATTATTAAATATTTTGTAATTGGTAATTACTTTTAATTAATTTTTTATTGGTATTGATAATTAATTTATTTTTATTTAAATATTAAATCATTACTTTCCCTACTGTTGCACTCACTGGAGTGTGAATAGTAATTTTTACCCCTACGCTATCCAACGCTTTCCCTACTGTTGCAGTCACTGGAGTGGGAATAGTAATTTTTACCCTCCTGCTATCCAATGCTATCCCTACTGTTGCACTCACTGGAGTGGGAATAGTAATTTTAACCCTCCCGCTATCCAACGCTTTCCCTACTGTTGCACTCTCTGGAGTGGGAAAAGTAATTTTTACCCCTACGCTATCCAACGCTTTCCCTACTGTTGCACTCACTGGAGTGGGAATAGTAATTGTTACCCCTCCGCTATCCAACGCTTTCCTTACTGTTGCACTCTCTGGAGTGGGAATAGTAAATTTTACCCCTACGCTATCCAACGCTTTCCCTACTGTTGCACTCACTGGAGTGGAAATAGTAATTTTACCCCTACGCTATCCAACGCTTTCCTTACTGTTGCACTCTCTGGAGTGATAATAGTAAATTTTACCCTCCCGCTATCCTACGCTAAAAATATTGAATATTTTTTATTAATATTAAGTTAATATATATATGTATTAAAAAATAAAAATGTATGTTTATTTTTTATAACTTACATTAATTATTTATTAATTTTAAGGTTATTTAAGTATTTTTAAGTATGTTTCAGTTAATTATATTTATTATTTTATTAATTTTACATTACTTTTAATACATTTAAAAATTCGATATTTTAACAAACTATGGGGCACATTACGATACCCGGCGTAAATAACACCGCCAGGCATGGAAGCGGCAAAAATCCGCCCGCACACACCGCCTGAACACCGACCACGCCATTACGATTACACAAACCGAATACCGCCATCGGCGAAAAAGCACACAAAATACCGCCCGCCAACGTCCGAGTCGGAGACAAACCGCCCGCCACGGACGGAAACACGCACGACAACACAAAACCGCCCGCCCTCACGGCCGACACACCGCACGTGAGATTACGATCGCACCGCCATGAGCGCGGAAAAACCACAAATATACCGCCCGCCAGCGCAAACAACGCCGATGAGAATCGACACGGCAGAAGCCATGGCGCCCACGTACCTGCACAGAAACCATCCGCACACAAAACCAATAGCACACAACATGGCCAACAAGTCCACACAGCAAGGCACGCACAAATACACAAGCACAGTACATATCCCGAAAACATCCCCCGGACAAACAAAAAATACAAAGGCCAGAACCCCAGACACAACACACCTGAAAACAACAGACCATGAGGACACACCCACATAGGTGAGTACAAAAGCAGCACTCCCACAGACCACAACCCCTTGCTACATTGCAAACCAGAGAGGAGAGGAGAGGACACAGTGACACAGCAAGGACAGCAGCACACCACAGAAACGCACACATCACAACCACCACCACCACCACCACCACCAAACACCGGCACCACAAACCCCCTGCACATTACACAACACACACCGCACCAGCACCACAAACACCATGGCACCACAAAGAATGCCCAAGTTCACGCCCATGGAGCTGACGGTCATGGTCGACGAGATCATCAAGGTGTACCCACAAATCTATGGGAACATGGTCCAGCACACACCACTAGCCACCAGAAACAGAATGTGGAACCGGATCGTAGACCAGGTCAATGCAGTCGGGACCCTGCCCAGGAACAGAGTCGAGATCAACAAACGTTGGAATGACGTAAAGAGCCTGGTCAAGAAGAAGGAGGGCAAAAACAGAGAGCTGGCTGCCGTCACTGGCGGAGGGAATCCCGCGCTCTTTAAGACCTTCAAAGCGTGGGAGGAGAAGGTGCGAGTCGTAATCCATCCGGAGATCCTCGCCGGATTAGCAGGGGAGTGGAGGCTGGTAAGTACAAACTAATGTATACCAGCACACCGCTATGTACTCACATGCACTACCACCATGCCACAGCTCCCAGGGACAAACACCCCCATGTCCAGCACACAATACACAACACATCACACACACATGCAACAGACACCACCACACACAGCCCAAACCGAACAACTGTAAGATGCGTGGGGACATGTGTACACTCAGCCAGCCACGTAACCACCAACAGGTCCCCAAATATGCCAGAAGCGCCACAACGAGCACCCACCACACCCATGTGTCCGCCACAGCTGCACTAACCGACAAGTAACAGGTAAGTGGCAGGAACACAAAGTGCAGTGGGTGGGACGGTGGACAGCCCAAGTACTACACACACCAGGCCCCTAGTCCCACAGCACAGCAAGGAGGAGCATCCCCCACACCCCACAGCCACGTGTCAGCCACCGCAGTGCACAACGACAGCCGAAAGGCAGACATCACGGTCCACAGCAATCGGTGTCAGTGGGTGTCCAGCCACCCCCACGACCCACAACACCCCCCACCCCCACAGACCTGCAACATGGAGCACCCCTGCTTAGAACCATGTGGCATCCAGTACAGTGCACGCACGAACAACCTGCAGGTGGGAAACTGGACAGGGCTGGATTACTGGAGGCATGAGGACCGGAACACGACCAACACATGGGACATGTCACGTAGCAGACGAACACGCAGCACCGCCCACCGTCACGAACAAGTGAACAATGTGCACACGGACATGAACAACAGACTCACACCCCACATGACCCATCACAGACATAGCAACACCCAAGGAGCCACGTCTGCATGCACAGGCCACACTGAATATAGTACCACACGGCAGCCACTGTGCAACTCATCACACACAACCGAAACACCATTGAAGTCCTGTCCATGTAGCCCCAACTGCCTGTCAACCACACACCCCACAACTACGCCTATGTAAGACAAACAACACTAGACGCAACAGAGCGGAACAACATATATGCACACGAACACCACTGAACCCATCAAACACACAGACACACCATGCACAAACAACATACCACCCATCCCATCCGTCAGCCCCAGTCTCATGAAAGGCATGTCATCCGCACAGCTGCCACACATACAGCAGTCACGCTAAGATACATGCCCATGACCAACCATGTGCCAGAAGTCAATGAAGTGCACGACACACTGTGAGCAACAACACACAACATGGGCCACACCCCCCGAGCACTGCAGTGATGCACATGGCACAGGGCAGCACGCACACCAAGGAGATGGGACAACTGCAATACGTTGGCTGGCACACAACCATCACTCACTCATAACGATGCGTCCAATGCCATGTCCAGTAATCACAACAGACAGCAAATATGCAGGCCATGTCAAGCATGCACACACCTCAAACCATGCACTGTCATGCTGCCACAACACATGTCACGTTCGGCACCCATGGCTCACAGCATGTACCCCAAAAGCATATTCCCTCCCAAATGCGAATCTGGGGCATGGCCCCCATGTTGCCATATGCGTTCCTAAGCGTTCCATTTGAACCCCAAAAGCATATTCCCTCCCAAATGCGAATCTGGGGCATGGCCCCCATGTTGCCATATGCGTTCCTAAGCGTTCCATTTGAACCCCAAAAGCATATTCCCTCCCAAATGCCAATCTGGGGCATGGCCCCCATGTTGCCATATGCGTTCCTAAGCGTTCCATTTGAACCCCAAAAGCATATTCCCTCCCAAATGCGAATCTGGGGCATGGCCCCCATGTTGCCATATGCGTTCCTAAGCGTTCCATTTGAACCCCAAAAGCATATTCCCTCCCAAATGCGAATCTGGGGCATGGCCCCCATGTTGCCATATGCGTTCCTAAGCGTTCCATTTGAACCCCAAAAGCAAAGTACAAACCAGACCCAGGATGGGCCAGGAGCCCGCATACACCAGAGTCACAATAAGTAGGGGCACAGCAACACACCCATCGGCATGGCCAATCCGTCCCATGCCACATGTGCACAGCACACAGTCCCATTGCCAAGCACACACAACTACAGATGCTACAGCCACACACACGCCTCCGGGAAACCCATGTACGAGATTGCACGAACTGTCAATGTCAGACGACAAATACATACTTCGCCAGGTGCAACACAATAACTAATCTCATTCTCTCCACAGGTGACGAACTGCTGGATGCTGGGGATGGAGCCAGCAGCCAGCACAGCCAGCCTACAAGCCCCCAACGAGGACACACGGATCTGGAGGATCTGTCCTCCTCCTCGGACACGGACAACGAAGCAGGCCCATCTGGTGTGGCAGGGCCCAGCCGCTCCCCAGGACCCCTCCTACCCACCAACCCATCATCCAGGGCTGCTGAACATTCACAGCCCCCTGCTGCCACTGTCGTTGCGGCCACACCCACGGTCTTGTGGCCACTACCACTGCCGCAACCGCCACCATCGCCGCACCGACCACCACCGCCGCCACCACCGCCACGTCTCCGCTGGCACCAGCCCCAGCGCAGGTGGTGGCCCGGACGACTGGATCCACCCTGGGAGCCACAGCGAGGACCGTGGTGAGCAATGTGGCTAGTGGGCAGGCCGGTGGCAGCAGGACTGGTAGGAGGAGCAGGGTCAGGGAAACGCCAGCCTCCCCTGGGAGCCATGCCCTGCCTCACATGGCCAGAGTCCTTGGGGCCTATGAAGAGGCCCAAGGACAATGGGTCCGGTCTGCCTCAGACACGCGTGAGGTGCTGGGGGTGTTGAGGTCCATGGACGCCCGTATGGGCCAAATCGTGGACCTCATGGGACAGCTGGTGGTGGCGGTGAGGTCACAGCCAGGGACAGCAGCTCCCCTCCGCCACCACCTGCCGGGGCGCAGGGTGGAGCAGCAGTGTCCAGTTCCCCTGCATCCACAGCCAGTGATCACACCTCAACCACCAGCATGTCGCAAGCAGGCACCCCCCTCGCAAACGTGGAAGGGGCCGTCCGAAGAGGAAACAGATCTCCCGGGAGGACTTCGCACGCTCCAGTCGCAAGTGAGGCAGCCAGCCAGCCTTCCGCCAGCCTTCCTTGACCAGCCACTGCATTGACCTGGACTACGATCCCACTCCACACAGCCATCTGGATGGCATGTGTGTGTTGGACTATGGACATAGAACCAGTGGGTACACCCTGATCATCACGCAGCCATGACCGACAGCTCATTGTCACTGCACGCACCACTTTTGTCATCACCTTACACACAATCACATGTCACAGTTTGTAATAAATGCACCTTTTTCACTAACTGCTGTTTGTGCCCTGTGTCTTATTTGTACGGAATACAACGGCCACCTTGGGCGGAAAGGCACCTGATGCGTGGCATGGCATTTGAATCCGGAGGGCCTGTAGGGACCTAGGGGTGGGAGACAGAACAGGAGCACATTCAATGAGTGTGTCACACACCCATCACACAGTACATGTCAACAACTACAAGCAATGTACACACATCGCACAGAGCAATAGGGCACAATGCCACAGCCACCAACAGTGGCATACTACCCTGGCCATGGAGCGTTGACACACAGCACGCAGTGAACAAACGGCCACCCTGACACAGCACACACACACCTGCACAGATACAGCCACATCAGCCGTCGTACATGGACACTCACCGTCAAGTGAAGTAGCGGGCGATGAGCTGCTGCCGCACATTACCAGCTTCCTCCTCTCCGCTGTCCTCCTCACTCGAGCTGTCCTGGTCTGCGGGCTGGGGCCCTGGTTGATCTCCGTCATTCACGATGAGGGGGATCTGCTTCCGAATGGCCAGATTGTGCAGCATGCAGCACGCCACCACTATCTGGCACACCTTCTGTGGGGAGTACGCCAGCGCACCCCGGTGCGGTCCAGGCACCTGAACCTGGACTTGAGGAGGCCAAAGGTACGCTCGACCACACGTCTGGTCCTCCCATGTGCCTCATTGTAGCGATCGTCTGCTGGGGTGCGAGGATTCCTCAATGGACTGAGCAGCCATGCCCCATTCGGATACGCAGAGTCACCTGGGTGTGAGGGACACAGAGAACCGTTGCTAATCCAACTGGACAGGGGACAGCATCGCACAGCCAGCACGCTACACCACTCCACATACTCACCGACAATACAGGCACGATCCTGTTGCATATTGGACATCAGTCGTGGCAAGATGCTGTTGCGCATTATGTGTGCGTCATGGGCCGAGCCTGGGAACTTTGCACACACGTGGGTGATCACCATGTCCGCAAGGCACACCACTTGCACATTCAGGGAGTGCGTGTGCTTCCTGTTGCGGTACAGGTGCTCAGTGGCCTGTGGTGGAACAAGGCCGACATGTGTGCAGTCAATGGCTCCAACGACGTGTGGGATTCTGCCAAGGGCATAGAATGCACCCTTCACTGCCGCCAATTCACGAGCCCTGGGGAAGCGGATGTACCTGTTCCGGTACAGCATCATGGCTGCCAGTACATCCCTCAGCACTTTGCTGAACATGGGCTGGGACATCCCTCCTCCAATGCCCACTGTGTGCTGGAATGACCCAGTGGCGAAGAAATGCATGGCGGCCATCACCTTAGCCGTGGGGGTGACAGCAGTCGGATACACCCTGCGGGGACGGAGATGGGGTTCTAACATGGCACACAGTCGATGCAGGGTTGGCCTGTCCAGCCGAAACTTCCTAATAACCTCTGTATCGTCCATGTCCGCCAGCAATTGGTATGGGCGGTCAATGTTCGGTCTCCGCCTAGGGACAATGGCAGAGGACACATGTCAAAGCAACACGACACATGGCAATTTCGCATACACATCACTGACATGACTGAGTAAGCACAGGAGCCACAGCCCAGCTGTCAAGCTGGGACGGCACGGCCACAATACACTTACACAGGTCTCCCAACAATGGCAATGGCTAGTGATACAAACCACTGCCATGTGCATGCACATGGGGATCTAGGCCCCAATGACTTGCGGGGCGTGCTGATGGGGACTGACTGCATATCCGTCAAGCGGCAACGCCACGGCAACATGAATGTCTGCTGAGCATGGAACTGCTTACGCGGCTGGATGAGTATGGCACACGACGACGACGATGTGGGCACAGGCTGAGCGGCCAAAACAAGTGGGACCTGTGGCACGAGGGGATATGAGACAGTAGTAGGTGTCAGCACTGCACCCTATGTACAGCACTGTACGGATCACACCTCCCGAAACATTGACAGGTGTCCACATTGACAGCCCCATGCCAAGACGGCTGTGTGCTTGCAGTCACACGTCACAGGTGAGAGGTTACATTGCACGTGCCAGGTGGCAGATGTACACAGTGGGAGCTGGCATGTGTGTGCATGTGTCTCCTGTTCAGGATCCACCAGATGGGCGCTGACTCTGTACTGAGCATTGGACACAGCATGTTCCGTGGAAGGCTTGTGTGTGTGGGATGGTGGCACTGGATGTGCCTCCGTTGGGTGGGGGCCATGCACAGGGCGGGTACGTCGATGATTGCGCATTGTTGGTCACGGTGGGTGCACCAACTGAAGATGTGTTGCCCTGTGTTCAATTCCTATGTCCGCATGATGATGGACTGTAGATGTGGGCAGACTACACATTGGTCGATGTGCTGTCTATATGCATGTGCCTTCACACCAGGCACAGCTGCCCCTGCACATGTGACCCCTGCTGGACTCACTGCTGGGTCTGTGGAGCTGATGCACCTTCTGCGCGTGGGGCGGACAGCTCTCCTCACTTCCCTCATTGCGCATGTCATGACTTTGCCGCAGGTGACATGGATCATGGAGGGCCCACATGTACGCGTGGGTAGGCTACACATGATTGTACACTGGTCGCCACCCCCAGTCAGTGTTTCGAATGGGAAGGTTGTCGTGCTGGTGGTATGTTCGTTGTGGCGGATGGGCGGGCCTAGGTGCGGGCTTACATTCCGGACATGGGGGGTAGTTGAATTGGCGACTAGTTGCAGTACACACGGGACACGTCTCTTCCTTTCCACATCTGGGTCATCCCTTGTACTAACTGACAGTGATACAGTCATCTTCGCCCCAGCCCTCATGTCCTCCCCTCGCTCCCCCAATATGCATGCTCACCTGCGAGGCTAGCGCTTGCACAGGCAGCCCCAAGCTCGCACCAGAGAGGGCAAGGAGTGTATGTGTGGGTCCAGTTGCACGAGTGGGCTGTCTCAGGGTATGATGTGTTGCGGGACGCCGTCCACCTGCGTGGTGCCCCAAATGGAGAACCGGCCTGCATGGACTATGCATCACAGTCTTCGCCTTCCGGATCCGCCACCTGCGACACCCAGTGGCTGTGGCTGCCCTTGCGGCCAGGCCGCGTCCGTCTGTGGCTGATGGCCCACACATTCACTCTTTGGCCTCTCTGGGGAGGGCTCGGGGGTGGTGGCGCACGCGCTTGCACTTAGTCGCAATGGCATGTGGCGTGGTTGGTATGATGGGCAATGGATGGGATGGTGCGAGCCACCTCCCGTGACGTCAGTGCTGCTCGTGCTGTGGTGCGTCCCCCATACACTTCCATGTGACTTGTGCCATGCTAGACGTTGAGGTTCTATTGCCTGCGTGATATGACCAGGAGGAGCGCGAGGAGACCTCTCACACACCATGCTCCACTGCCATCCCGTGCCCTGTATCGCCTGTGCGGATTGACTATGTTGGGGTTACACCTGGTCGACTGGGGCTGTGTGTGCCTTGTCAGGGGCATGGCGGGCGCACAACAGGATCCAGCTTGTCCACAGAGGGTGGGCTGAGGTGCGCCTGGTACCGCTTTGTACGTGTGCCCGGCTGCTATGCACACACGTGTTCACTCCCCCGACAGGTGTCCTCTCACAATGCCCAGGGAAGCGGTGGTGTACTGTTCATGACCCCTCCCAACACGGCGTGCTCCAACTTGGCATGTGCGCATCTACCCGTCGCACCCACCCACCTGAGCACTGCGTCCATACGACTTCACACGACACATGTGTGTCTTCCACAGTAGTGCTACTCATTTGCGTTGACATCCAATACCAGTGGACTACATGGTCATGTCACGACTGCCGTGTACTTCACATACTCTCATCCTCTCTCATTCGTACTTGTGAAATGAGTCAGCGGAGACAGTTTTGGTTTCAAACATTATATTGAGTCTTCTGTCCTCTGTGATGCAGTATAGTGGACACTACTGGCAGCGGAATACATGTTGAGGATATACTGAGCATTATTGCAAATGGGATAGGGTGTGGGGTTACATGTGATTGGCTGTTGCATGTGGGATGTGGGCTTCAGAGTGACATCTGCTTGGCCAAGGCTGTGCTAATGTACATTTACGTATAGCTGCGGAGCTGCGGACTTTGACACAGACGGTATACATGTAGCCTACCAGACCGCTTGGCATCATGGGCACAGTCCATCTCAGTTCCATGTGACAGGTTTGCTGCGGTTGTTCCTCATGCACGCGTGCATGTGAGATGACATCAGGGCATGTGCTTGCGTGCATGCAGCGGCGTGCCACTTGTTGTTGCACTGTGGTGGTTACTGGACATGTCACAGTCACTGGGGTTGTGTTGTTGTTGTATGCACTTGTCGTCCATGCAAAGGTCCTGGTATGGGATTCCCGGGGCGGGGGTGGGAGGGGTGCAGCACCCACAGACTCCAGGCGACCTATTCATGTCCACTGAGCGGTGTGTGTGTCCATGTGCGCTGGATCCATGTCGTGTCCTGGTTGTTCGTGCAGTTCCGTCCATGTGGGTGCGATACACAGAGCCCATGCCACTGCCTCCCACGATGCATGCGGTGTTCCTGGATGTGATGGGGAACAGTGTGCATGTCCCGGTCATATCCGATGTCATGGCGATGTCGTTGATGGTGTGGTTACTGTTGCCGGTCGTTTGGTATGGCTGTTGTGGTGGTGACTGGCCAGTCCGTGCGGAAGCTAAGCATGGGTGCGGGGTTGGACATCATAGGTCACTCGGGGAACCTGCGTTGTGGTCCGACGTATTTACAGGTTGTCAGGTATGCGATGCCGTCCAGCAGGGCTTCCATGTCATTGGTGGTGTACATGTTTGCCAGCCAATGAAGCGGATGGTGGCTGTCAAGGTGTTGTTCGTAGGTTGTCCCTTGGAGGACCATGATGGGGCATGCTGGGTGACATTCGATGTAGCTGTTCTCGATGATCCGTCGTGTGGAGGCACAGTGGTCCCATTTCAGTGCGGGTGCGATGTTGGCCACATACGCCATGCCCCCATAGGCAGAGCAGGCCCTGTCGTGTGCGTCCAGAGGGAGGAGTAGTGGTAGCAGGTCCGCCTTCAGACATGCCGGGTTGGAGAGGCATATCTCGACGGGATGCTGGTAGGGACACCTCCGACAGTAGAAGACGGGCATGACGCAGCTGAACAATGTGATGCGGTAAGTCAGTCGGTAAGTTACGTTCAGCAGGGACAGGAGATCGCATCCCAATGTATGGAACAGGTTGGTTTTGTACAGCTTGAGCTGTTCGGCGTAGTTGGGTAGGTGTGTTGCGGTTGCCATTTCGCAGCGGTTCGTTGAGGTGGCGTGCTCCGGCTGTGTGTGCAGTCTGCAATGTGCACGCTCCGGGGTTGCTGTGAGCTCTGTGTAGTCGTGGGGAGACAGGACTTGTGTTCTGTTGGCTTGTTTGGAGGACACGGGCCCTCTTCCCACATGCTTCTCAGACAGTTCAAGGTCAGTGCTGTGTGACTCCTTCCAATTAACTTGCATGTGGCCGACATGGGGGAGTGTTTTCTTCTTTCTTCCCCGTCCGTTGTGTGCTTCTGTGATATGCGCTATCTGCCCTGTGGTCGGTCTCTCGGCATGCCTGTGTTGGTCTATTCTTGGACAATGGCTGTATTCACCGGCTTCTGTCGTAGGGCTGTGGTTTCGGAGTTGGAATGGAAGGTCATTCAGTGCTGTCTGCTCTCCCTTGTGTGGGCGGCAGGCTGCCTTTCCGCTCTGCGTTGGGCCTTGTGTGTGAATGTTATTCTTAGGCCACCTGTTGTCGGTCCCCGGGCTCTTTGGTGTTCCGTTTTATATGTCTTGTTCATATGTGCAGGGTGGTATGGGTGTTTCTGTGTGGTACTGGCGTTCCTCTTCCCGAAGGGGCCCTGCTTCTCCTAGTTGGTGTTGCCGCCGCTGTGTGCTACGCCATGTTTGTTACACTGGGGTGTGTCCTGCTGTTGCGTGTCTTCACTGACATGTGTGCGTCGGTTGTGTGGCGTTGGGTGTTGTCCGTGAATTGGGCGTTGGGGACATGTCTGTGGCCGGCCTGTCACGTGTCATGTGCGTTCGGGGTGGGGCTGATGTGTGTGCTGCTTGGTTGTGTCCCTGTGTCTGTGTGCGACGCATGCATGGCGCTGCGGTTGGCCTCTGCGTTGTGCGCATGTGTGGCGGCGTCATCGGCGCTTTGGGGCCGTGACGGGGTGGTTGGTTCCTAGTCCCAGGTGGTGTGTACACATGTGTTCTGCGATGTTACGATTTGGCCTGTGTGTCATCTGTGGATGCGATGGTGGATGTGTTGTGTACACGCGCTGGTGGGGGGTTGTCCGCTTTTTCCGCCCTTGCACTGTGTGCGCTGTTTGCGTGCACTTGTTGTGTGTGTGCCTACCTGCGTCTCCGCGGTACGTTGCGTCCTTGGTGGTGCATCAGCAGGAGCATGGGGAGGGCCTGCAGTGCTGGATTCATGCTCGGGGAGCCGCTTCTTCGTTGTCCGTGCTCGGCATCCGTGTTACCGCTTCGGTTTGTCGTACGGTATCTCTTGGCCGTGGGAGCCGTTTGTTTGCGGCATCGTAATTTATGCGCCGGGCAGGACGTGTTTCGTCGGACGGTGTGTGTCAGTTGTGCTGCGCCGCTACGTGAACGGGCGCACTTTGATGGCGGACAGTGTTGCTGGCTTGCCGGCGGTGTTTGGCCTACTTTTCGCATCGTAATTGGGCGGGCGTGTGGACTGCTGCGTGCCGGCGGTAACTGGTGGTTTTTGCATCCGCCAGCACGGCGGTTGTGCTTCCGCCCGCCATCGTAATGGGCCCCTATATTATTTACAACGATATTTTGGATTCGATATTTTTGTACTTACCTGTTTGTAGATAGGAATTCGATATTTTGGCATTCTATATTTTATCCACTATATTTTTACAGGTCGATATTTTGGCATTCTATATTCTGTCAGTGATCCGATGCAAGGTAATGCTAGGCAGCTTATGCTGCCTTCTGCTATTTTTTTTACTAAGTCACACAAAGCCACGCAAATCTTAGGGGCCCATTACGATACCCGGCGTAAAAAAATCCGCCAGGCATGGAAGCGGCAAAAATCCGCCCGCACACACCGTCTGAACACCGACCACGCCATTACGATTACACAAACCGAAAACCGCCATCGGCGGAAAAACACACAAAATACCGCCCGCCAACGTCCGGAGTCGGAGTCAAACCGCCCGCCACGGACGGAAACACGCACGACAACACAAAACCGCCCGCCCTCACGGCCGACACACCGCACGTGAAATTACGATCGCACCGCCATGAGCTCGGAAAAACCACAAATATACCGCCCGCCAGCGCAAACAACGCCGATGAGAATCGACACGGCAGAAGCCATGGCGCCCACGTACCT
Source organism: Calotriton arnoldi (assembly GCA_963921515.1). Taxonomy (NCBI): domain Eukaryota; kingdom Metazoa; phylum Chordata; class Amphibia; order Caudata; family Salamandridae; genus Calotriton; species Calotriton arnoldi. Next base: position 25,257 of record CAWUFW010023090.1, on the reverse strand, counting down.
GCACAGAAACCATCCGCTCACAAAACCAATAGCACACAACATGGCCAACAAGTCCACACAGCAAGGCACACACAAATACACAAGCACAGTACACATCCCGAAAACACCCCCGGACAAACAAAAAATACAAAGGCCAGAACCCCAGACACAACACACCTGAAAACAACAGACCATGAGGACACACCCACATAGGTGAGTACAAAAGCAGCACTCCCACAGACCACAACCCCTTGCTACATTGCAAACCAGAGAGGAGAGGAGAGGACACAGTGACACAGCAAGGACAGCAGCACACCACAGAAACGCACACATCACTACCACCACCACCACCACCACCACCACCACCACCAAACACCGGCACCACAAACCCCCTGCACATTACACAACACACACCGCACCAGCACCACAAACACCATGGCACCACAAAGAATGCCCAAGTACACGCCCATTGAGCTGACGGTCATGGTCGACGAGATCATCAAGGTGTACCCACAAATCTATGGGAACATGGTCCAGCACACACCACTAGCCACCAGAAACAGAATGTGGAACCGGATCGTAGACCAGGTCAATGCAGTCGGGACCCTGCCCAGGAACAGAGGTGAAATAAACAAACGTTGGAATGACGTAAAGAGCCTGGTCAAGAAGAAGGAGGGCAAAAACAGAGAGCTGGCTGCCGTCACTGGCGGAGGGAATCCCGCGCTCTTTAAGACCTTCAAAGCGTGGGAGGAGAAGGTGCGAGTCATAATACATCCGGAGATCCTCGCCGGATTAGCAGGGGGAGTGGAGGCTGGTAAGTACAAACTAATGTATACCAGCACACCGCTATGTACTCACATGCACTACCACCATGCCACAGCTCCCAGGGACAAACACCCCCATGTCCAGCACACAATACACAACACATCACACACACATGCAACAGACACCACCACACACAGCCCAAACCGAACAACTGCAACATACGTGGGGACATGTGTACACTCAGCCAGCCACGTAACCACCAACAGGTACCCAAATATGCCAGAAGCGCCACAACGAGCACCCACCACACCCATGTGTCCGCCACAGCTGCACTAACCGACAAGTAACAGGTAAGTGGCAGGAACACAAAGTGCAGTGGGTGGGAGGGTGGACAGCCCAAGTACAACACACACCAGGCCCCAGTCCCACAGCACAGCAAGGAGGAGCATCCCCCACACCCCACAGCCACGTGTCAGCCACCGCAGTGCACAACGACAGCCGAAAGGCAGACATCACGGTCCACAGCAATCGGTGTCAGTGGGTGTCCAGCCACCCCCACGACCCACAACACCCCCCCACCCCCACAGACCTGCAACATGGAGCACCCCCGCTTAGAGCCATGTGGCATCCAGTACAGTGCACGCACGAACAACTTGCAGGTGGGAAACTGGACAGGGCTGGATTACTGGAGGCATGAGGACCATAACACGACCAACACATGGGACATGTCACGTAGCAGACGAACACGCAGCACCGCCCACCGTCACGAACAAGTGAACAATGTGCACACGGACATGAACAACAGACTCACACCCCACATGACCCATCACATACATAGCAACACCCAAGGAGCCACGTCTGCATGCACAAGCCACACTGAATATAGTACCACACGGCAGCCACTGTGCAACTCATCACACACAACCGAAACACCATTGAAGTCCTGTCCATGTAGCCCCTACTGCCTGTCAACCACACACCCCACAACTACGCCTATGTAAGACAAACAACACTAGACGCAACAGAGCGGAACAACATAAATGCACACGAACACCACTGAACCCATCAAACACACAGACACACCATGCACATACAACATACCATCCATCCCATCCGTCAGCCCCAGTCTCATGAAAGGCATGTCATCCGCACAGCTGCCACACATACAGCAGTCACGCTAAGATACATGCCCATGACCAACCATGTGCCAGAAGTCAATGAAGCGCACGACACACTGTGAGCAACAACACACAACATGGGCCACACCCCCGAGCACTGCAGTGATGCACATGGCACAGGGCAGCACGCACACCAAGGAGATGGGACAACTGCAATACGTTGGCTGGCACACAACCATCACCCACTCATAACGATGCGTCCAATGCCATGTCCAGTAATCACAACAGACAGCAGATATGCAGGCCATGTCAAGCATGCACACACCTCAAACCATGCACTGTCATGCTGCCACAACACATGTCACGTTCGGCACCCATGGCTCACAGCATGTACCCCAAAAGCATATTCCCTCCCAAATGCGAATCTGGGGCATGGCCCCCATGTTGCCATATGCGTTCCTAAGCGTTCCATTTGAACCCCAAAAGCATATCCCCTCCCAAATGCGAATCTGGGGCATGGCCCCCATGTTGCCATATGCGTTCCTAAGCGTTCCATTTGAACCCCAAAAGCATATCCCCTCCCAAATGCGAATCTGGGGCATGGCCCCCATGTTGCCATATGCGTTCCTAAGCGTTCCATTTGAACCCCAAAAGCATATTCCCTCCCAAATGCGAATCTGGGGCATGGCCCCCATGTTGCCATATGCGTTCCTAAGCGTTCCATTTGAACCCCAAAAGCATATCCCCTCCCAAATGCGAATCTGGGGCATGGCCCCCATGTTGCCATATGCGTTCCTAAGCGTTCCATTTGAACCCCAAAAGCATATCCCCTCCCAAATGCGAATCTGGGGCATCGCCCCCATGTTGCCATATGCGTTCCTAAGCGTTCCATTTGAACCCCAAAAGCATATCCCCTCCCAAATGCGAATCTGGGGCATGGCCCCCATGTTGCCATATGCGTTCCTAAGCGTCCCATCTGAACACCAAAAGCAAAGTACAAACCAGACCCAGGATGGGCCAGGAGCCCGCATACACCAGAGTCACAATAAGTAGGGGCACAGCAACACACCCATCGGCATGGCCAATCCGTCCCATGCCACATGTGCACAGCACACAGTCCCATTGCCAAGCACACACAACTACAAATGCTACAGCCACACACACGCCTCCGGGAAACCCATGTACGAGATTGCACGAACTGTTAATGTCAGACGACAAATACATACTTCGCCAGGTGCAACACAATAACAAATCTCATTCTCTCCACAGGTGACGAACTGCTGGATGCTGGGGATGGAGCCAGCAGCCAGCACAGCCAGCCTACAAGCCCCCAACGAGGACACACGGATCTGGAGGATCTGTCCTCCTCTTCGGACACGGACCACCAAGCAGGCCCATCTGGTGTGGCAGGGCCCAGCCGCTCCCCAGGACCCCTCCTACCCACCAACCCATCATCCAGGGCTGCTGAACATTCCCAGCCCCCTGCTGCCACTGTCGTTGCGGCCACACCCACGGTCATTGTGGCCACTACCACTGCCGCAACCGCCACCATCGCCGCACCGACCACCACCGCCGCCACCACCACCACGTCTCCGCTGGCACCAGCCCCAGCGCAGGTGGTGGCCCGGCCGACTGGATCCACCCTGGGAGCCACAGCGAGGACCGTGGTGAGCAATGTGGCTAGTGGGCAGGCCGGTGGCAGCAGGACTGGTAGGAGGAGCACGGTCAGGGAAACGCCAGCCTCCCCTGGGAGCCATGCCCTGCCTCAAATGGCCAGAGTCCTTGGGGCCTATGAAGAGGCCCAAGGACAATGGGTCCGGTCTGCTTCAGACACGCGTGAGGTGCTGGGGGTGCTGAGGTCCATGGACGCCCGTATGGGCCAACTCGTGGACCTCATGGGCCAGCTGGTGGTGGCGGTGAGGTCACAGCCAGGGACAGCAGCTCCCCTCCGCCACCACCTGCCGGGGCGCAGGGTGGAGCAGCAGTGTCCAGTTCCCCTGCGTCCACAGCCAGTGAGCACACCTCAACCACCAGCATGTCGCAAGCAGGCACCCCCTCGCAAACGTGGAAGGGGCCGTCCGAAGTGGAAACAGATCTCCCGGGAGGACTTCGCACGCTCCAAACGCAAGTGAGGCAGCCAGCCAGCCTTCCGCCAGCCTTCCTTGACCAGCCACTGCATTGACTTGGACTACGATCCCACTCCACACAGCCATCTGGATGGCATGTGTGTGTTGGACTATGGACATAGAACCAGTGGGTACACCCTGAGCATCACGCAGCCATGACCGACAGCTCATTGTCACTGCACGCACCACTTTTGTCATCACCTTACACACAATCACATGTCACAGTTTGTAATAAATGCACCTTTTACACTAACTGCTGTTTGTGCCCTGTGTTTTATTTGTACGGAATACAACGGCCACCTTGGGCGGAAAGGCACCTGATGCGTGGCATGGCAATTGAATCCGGAGGACCTGTAGGGACCTAGGGGTGGGAGACAGAACAGGAGCACATTCAATGAGTGTGTCACACACCCATCACACAGTACATGTCAACAACTACAAGCAATGTACACACATCGCACAGAGCAATAGGGCACAATGCCACATCCACCAACAGTGGCATACTACCCTGGCCATGGAGCGTTGACACACAGCACGCAGTGAACAAACGGCCACCCTGACACAGCACACACACACCTGCACAGATACAGCCACATCAGCCGTCGTACATGGACACTCACCGTCAAGTGAAGTAGCGGGCGATGAGCTGCTGCCGCACATTACCAGCTTCCTCCTCTCCGCTGTCCTCCTCACTCGAGCTGTCCTGGTCTGCGGGCTGGGGCCCTGGTTGATCTCCGTCATCCACGATGAGGGGGATCTGCTTCCGAATGGCCAGATTGTGCAGCATGCAGCACGCCACCACTATCCGGCACACCTTCTGTGGGGAGTACGCCAGCGCACCCTCGGTGCGGTCCAGGCACCTGAACCTGGACTTGAGGAGGCCAAAGGTACGCTCGACCACACGTCTGGTCCTCCCATGTGCCTCATTGTAGCGATCGTCTGCTGGGGTGCGAGGATTCCTCAATGGACTGAGCAGCCATGCCCCATTCGGGTACGCAGAGTCACCTGGGTGTGAGGGACACAGAGAACCGTTGCTATTCCAACTGGACAGGGGACAGCATCGCACAACCAGCACGCTACACCACTCCACATACTCACCGACAATACAGGCACGATCCTGTTGCATATTGGACATCAGTCGTGGCAAGATGCTGTTGCGCATTATGTGTGCGTCATGGGCCGAGCCTGGGAACTTTGCACACACGTGGGTGATCACCATGTCCGCAAGGCACACCACTTGCACATTCAGGGAGTGCGTGTGCTTCCTGTTGCGGTACAGGTGCTCAGTGGCCTGTGGTGGAACAAGGCCGACATGTGTGCAGTCAATGGCTCCAACGACGTGTGGGATTCTGCCAAGGGCATAGAATGCACCCTTCACTGCCGCCAATTCACGAGCCCTGGGGAAGCGGATGTACCTGTTTCGGTACAGCATCATGGCTGCCAGTACATCCCTCAGCACCTTGCTGAACATGGGCTGGGACATCCCTCCTCCAATGCCCACTGTGTGCTGGAATGACCCAGTGGCGAAGAAATGCATGGCGGCCATCACCTTGGCCGTGGGGGTGACAGCAGTCGGATACACCCTGCGGGGACGGAGATGGGGTTCTAACATGGCACACAGTCGATGCAGGGTTGGCCTGTCCAGCCGAAACTTCCTAATAACCTCTGTATCGTCCATGTCCGCCAGCAATTGGTATGGGCGGTCAATGTTCGGTCTCCGCCTAGGGACAATGGCAGAGGACACATGTCAAAGCAACACGACACATAGCAATTTCGCATACACATCACTGACATGACTGAGCAAGCACATGAGCCACAGCCCAGCTGTCAAGCTGGGACGGCACGGCCACAATACACTTACACAGGTCTCCCAACAATGGCAATGGCTAGTGATACAAACCACTGCCATGTGCATGCACATGGGGATCTAGGCCCCAATGACTTGCGGGGCGTGCTGATGGGGACTGACTGCATATCCGTCAAGCGGCAACGCCACGGCAACATGAATGTCTGCTGAGCATGGAACTGCTTCCGCGGCTGGATGAGTATGGCACACGACGACGACGATGTGGGCACAGGCTGAGCGGCCAAAACAAGTGGGACCTGTGGCACGAGGGGATATGAGACAGTAGTAGGTGTCAGCACTGCACCCTATGTACAGCACTGTACGGATCACACCTCCCGAAACATTGACAGGTGTCCACATTGACAGCCCCATGCCAAGACGGCTGTGTGCTTGCAGTCACACGTCACAGGTGAGAGGTTACATTGCACGTGCCAGGTGGCAGACGTACATAGTGGGAGCTGGCATGTGTGTGCATGTGTCTCCTGTTCAGGATCCACCAGATGGGCGCTGACTCTGTACTGACCATTGGACACAGCATGTTCCGTGGAAGGCTTGTGTGTGTGGGATGGTGGCACTGGATGTGCCTCCGTTGGGTGGGGGCCATGCACAGGGCGGGTACGTCGATGATTGCGCATTGTTGGTCACGGTGGGTGCACCAACTAAGATGTGTTGCCCTGTGTTCAATTCCTATGTCCGCATGATGATGGACTGTAGATGTGGGCAGACTACACATTGGTCGATGTGCTGTCTATATGCATGTGCCTTCACACCAGGCACAGCTGCCCCTGCACATGTGACCCCTGCTGGACTCGCTGCTGGGTCTGTGGAGCTGATGCACCTTCTGCGCGTGGGGCGGACAGCTCTCCTCACTTCCCTCATTGCGCATGTCATGACTTTGCCGCAGGTGACATGGATCATGGAGGGCCCACATGTACGCGTGGGTAGGCTACACATGATTGTACACTGGTCGCCACCCCCAGTCAGTGTTTCGAATGGGAAGGTTGTCGTGCTGGTGGTATGTTCGATGTGGCGGATGGGCGGGCCTAGGTGCGGGCTTACATTCCGGACATGGGGGGTAGTTGGATTGGCGACTAGTTGCAGTACACACGGGACACGTCTCTTCCTTTCCACATCTGGGTCATCCCTTGTACTAACTGACAGTGATACAGTCATCTTCGCCCCAGCCCTCATGTCCTCCCCTCGCTCCCCCAATATGCATGCTCACCTGCGAGGCTAGCGCTTGCACAGGCAGCCCCAAGCTCGCACCAGAGAGGGCAAGGAGTGTATGTGTGGGTCCAGTTGCACGAGTGGGCTGTCTCAGGGTATGATGTGTTGCGGGACGCCGTCCACCTGCGTGGTGCCCCAAATGGAGACCCGGCCTGCATGGACTATGCATCACAGTCTTCGCCTTCCGGATCCGCCACCTGCGACACCCAGTGGCTGTGGCTGCCCTTGCGGCCATGCCGCGTCCGTCTGTGACTGATGGCCCACACATTCACTCTTTGGCCTCTCTGGGGAGGGCTCGGGGGTGGTGGCGCACGCGCTTGCACTTAGTCGCAATGGCATGTGGCGTGGTTGGTATGATGGGCAATGGATGGGATGGTGCGAGCCACCTCCCGTGACGTCAGTGCTGCTCGTGCTGTGGTGCGTCCCCCCTACACTTCCATTTGACTTGTGCCATGCTAGACGTTGAGGTTCTATTGCCTGCGTGATATGACCAGGAGGAGCGCGAGGAGACCTCTCACACACCATGCTCCACTGCCATCCCGTGCCCTGTATCGCCTGTGCGGATTGACTATGTTGGGGTTACACCTGGTCGACTGGGGCTGTGTGTGCCTTGTCAAGGGGCATGGCGGGCGCACAACAGGATCCAGCTTGTCCACAGAGGGTGGGCTGAGGTGCGCCTGGTACCGCTTTGTACGTGTGCCCGGCTGCTGTGCACACACGTGTTCACTCCCCCCGACAGGTGTCCTCTCACAATGCCCAGGGAAGCGGTGGTGTACTGTTCATGACCCCTCCCAACACGGCGTGCTCCAACTTGGCATGTGCGCATCTACCCGTCGCACCCACCCACCTGAGCACTGCGTCCATACGACTTCACACGACACATGTGTGTCTTCCACAGTAGTGCTACTCATTTGCGTTGACATCCAATACCAGTGGACTACATGGTCATGTCACGACTGCCGTGTACTTCACATACTCTCATCCTCTCTCATTCGTACTTGTGAAATGAGTCAGCGGAGACAGTTTTGGTTTCAAACATTATATTGAGTCTTCTGTCCTCTGTGATGCAGTATAGTGGACACTACTGGCAGCGGAATACATGTTGAGGATATACTGAGCATGATTGCAAATGGGATAGGGTGTGGGGTTACATGTGATTGGCTGTTGCATGTGGGATGTGGGCTTCAGAGTGACATCTGCTTGGCCAAGGCTGTGCTAATGTACATTTACGTATTGCTGCGGAGCTGCGGACTTTGACACAGACGGTATACATGTAGCCTACCAGACCGCTTGGCATCATGGGCACAGTCCATCTCAGTTCCATGTGACAGGTTTGCTGCGGTTGTTCCTCATGCACGCGTGCATGTGAGATGACATCAGGGCATGTGCTTGCGTGCATGCAGCGGCGTGCCACTTGTTGTTGCACTGTGGTGGTTACTGGACATGTCACAGTCACTGGGGTCGTGTTGTTGTTGTATGCACTTGTCGTCCATGCAAAGGTCCTGGTATGGGATTCCCGGGGCGGGGGTGGGAGGGGTGCAGCACCCACAGACTCCAGGCGACCTATTCATGTCCACTGAGCGGTGTGTGTGTCCATGTGCGCTGGATCCATGTCGTGTCCTGGTTGTTCGTGCAGTTCCGTCCATGTGGGTGCGATACACAGAGCCCATGCCACTGCCTCCCACGATGCATGCGGTGTTCCTGGATGTGATGGGGAACAGTGTGCATGTCCCGGTCATATCCGATGTCATGGCGATGTCGTTGATGGTGTGGTTACAGTTGCCGGTCGTTTGGTATGGCTGTTGTGGTGGTGACTGGCCAGTCCGTGCGGAAGCTAAGCATGGGTGCGGGGTTGGACATCATAGGTCACTCGGGGAACCTGCGTTGTGGTCCGACGAATTGACAGGTTGTCAGGTATGCGATGCCGTCCAGCAGGGCTTCCATGTCATTGGTGGTGTACATGTTTGCCAGCCAATGTAGCGGATGGTGGCTGTCAAGGTGTTGTTCGTAAGTTGTCCCTTGGAGGACCATGATGGGGCATGCTGGGTGACATTCGATGTAGCTGTTCTCGATGATCCGTCGTGTGGAGGCACAGTGGTCCCATTTCAGTGCGGGTGCGATGTTGGCCACATACGCCATGCCCCCATAGGCAGAGCAGGCCCTGTCGTGTGCGTCCAGAGGGAGGAGTAGTGGTAGCAGGTCCGCCTTCAGACATGCCGGGTTGGAGAGGCATATCTCCACGGGATGCTGGTAGGGACACCTCCGACAGTAGAAGACGGGCATGACGCAGCTGAACAATGTGATGCGGTAAGTCAGTCGGTAACTTACGTTCAGCAGGGACAGGAGATCGCATCCCAATGTATGGAACAGGTTGGTTTTGTACAGCTTGAGCTGTTCGGCGTAGTTGGGTAGGTGTGTTGCGGTTGCCATTTCGCAGCGGTGCGTTGTGGTGGCGTGCTCCGGCTGTGTGTGCAGTCTGCAATGTGCACGCTCCGAGGTTGCTGTGAGCTCTGTGTAGTCGTAGGGAGACAGGACTTGTGTTCTGTTGGCTTGTTTGGAGGACACGGGCCCTCTTCCCACATGCTTCTCAGACAGTTCAAGGTCAGTGATGTGTGACTCCTTCCAATTAACTTGCATGTGGCCGACATGGGGAGTGTTTTCTTCTTTCTTCCCCGTCCGTTGTGTGCTTCTGTGATATGCGCTATCTGCCCTGTGGTCGGTCTCCTCGGCATGCCTGTGTTGGTCTATTCTTGGACAATGGCTGTATTCACCGGCTTCTGTCGTAGGGCTGTGGTTTCGGAGTTGGAATGGAAGGTCATTCAGTGCTGTCTGCTCTCCCTTGTGTGGGCGGCAGGCTGCCTTTCCGCTCTGCGTTGGGCCTTGTGTGTGAATGTTATTCTTGGGCCACCTGTTGTCGGTCCCCGGGCTCTTTGGTGTTCCGTTTTATATGTCTTGTTCATATGTGCAGGGTGGTATGGGTGTTTCAGTGTGGTACTGGCGTTCCTCTTCCCGAAGGGGCCCTGCTTCTCCTAGTTGGTGTTGCCGCCGCTGTGTGCTACGCCATGTTTGTTACACTGGGGTGTGTCCTGCTGTTGCGTGTCTTCACTGACATGTGTGCGTCGGTTGTGTGGCGTTGGGTGTTGTCCGTGAATTGGGCGTTGGGGACATGTCTGTGGCAGGCCTGTCACGTGTCATGTGCGTTCGGGGTGGGGCTGATGTGTGTGCTGCTTGGTTGTGTCCCTGTGTCTGTGTGCGACGCATGCATGGCGCTGCGGTTGGCCTCTGCGTTGTGCGCATGTGTGGCGGCGTCATCGGCGCTTTGGGGCCGTGACGGGGTGGTTGGTTCCTAGTCCCAGGTGGTGTGTACACATGTGTTACGCGATGTTACGATTTGGCCTGTGTGTCATATGTGGATGCAATGGTGGATGTGTAGTGTACACGCGCTGGTGGGGGGTTGTCCGCTTTTTCCGCCCTTGCACTGTGTGCGCTGTTTGCGTGCACTTGTTGTGTGTGTGCCTACCTGCGTCTCCGCGGTACGTTGCGTCCTTGGTGGTGCATCAGCAGGAGCATGGGGAGGGCCTGCAGTGCTGGATTCATGCTCGGGAGCCGCTTCTTCGTTGTCCGTGCTCGGCATCCGTGTTACCGCTTCGGTTTGTCGTACGGTATCTCTTGGCCGTGGGAGCCGTTTGTTTGCGGCATCGTAATTTATGCGCCGGGCGGGACGTGTTTCGTCGGACGGTGTGTGTCAGTTGTGCTGCGCCGCTACGTGAACGGGCGCACTTTGATGGCGGACGGTGTTGCTGGCTTGCCGGCGATGTTTGGCCTACTTTTCGCATCGTAATTGGGCGGGCGTGTGGACTGCTGCGTGCCGGCGGTAACTGGTGCTTTTTGCATCCGCCAGCACGGCGGTGGTGCTTCCGCCCGCCATCCTAATGGGCCCCTTAGTGTCCAGTTGTAGCTGTAGCTTTTTAAAGCACTAAGGGGCACACGCATCAAGGTAATCCTTTGCGATTACCAAATAGCGAATTTTAAGGATTCGCTATTTGGTAATCGCAAATGCCTATGCATGAAGGATTCGCAAATATTTTTGCGAATCCTTAACATTCTCTTAATAGCGAATCGCAAATTGCGATTCGCTATTAGGGAATGCATTTCCATTCATTCATATGGGCCTATAGGAATGAATGGGAATGCATTCGCAATTTGCGATTACCAAATTCGTAATCGCAAATTGCGAATACAATTGCAGGGTGCTAGGGGCCTAAGGCCCCTGATGCACCCCCAAAAGGTATGTGTGCAAATGTTGCGCACACACATGCCCTAAGGCTACGTGTGTGCGCCACATGGCACTTTGAAATATGCACTTTTGGGAATTTTTCTAAGGATTCACTAATTACTATCAACTTGAAATTGATGGTAATTTGCAATTCCTAAATGCAAAGTTGCATTTTGGAAATGCTACATGCATCGCATTTAGGGAATCGCAAATTGTGATTCCCTAAATGCATTATGAATTAGGTAATCACAAAAATTGCGATTACCTATTTTGCGAATGCAATGCCTTTGATGTATTGGAAAAGGCATTTTATCCGTCACAAACGGGCTGATTCTGCGAATCGGCCCGTTTGCTACCGGTAAAATGCTTGATGCATGTGCCCCTTAGAACTGTAGCGCAAGCTTAAACAGCGTTCTGTAGATGGGAAGAATGGTAAATGAATTCCACTCACTTTGGTGAAGTTATTTGCACTGCAGCCCTTCAGCTTTTTCTCAGTAATGATTTTCTTTCTGTTTTGGTTCTGGAACACAAGTGTGGCCGTAATATAAAATCCAGGGCAGGGATGCATTAATTGTTACATTGTAAGAGCTAAGCTTATTCAGTAGTGGAAGACGCTTGATGTATCTGGCAAACTCGATTACCCACAGAGTGACAACAAAACTAAAATATTGCCGTAGAACAAATGAATGGACTTGTGACTTGCCTCAAACTGTTATTTCATCTTCACACCCACTCCAATAACATTTTAAACTGAGTAAAACCTTCCACGCCACTTCAAACATGTTGATTAACGTCTCTCTGTTATTCCTGCTGTTGTTCACGCATTGACACAAACTGCCATTCCGTTCTTTCAAAGGCCCTTCTTTTATGTTGCCATCATTGTCTTTGCTTCGGAAATCGCCAGGCCAATGGAAAGGGCTTAAGAGTATTACTCTAAAATAGTATTGGTAAATCCAACTTCACCAGTAAGTAGGACTTATCAATACCATTCCAAATATATGAAACATGAAAAAGCATCTATCTGATCGGAAATTATAGCTTAAAAATGTATTAAGGAACTACCTCTGAGAGGAGTAGGTCTGACAGTAGTGAAAAACGAAATAGGTTGTTTGTCACTACCAGGACTTGCAAGACATAAATTACATGTCTTACTTTACTTACATAGCACCCTGCCCTTCAGGTTACATAGGGCCTACCTGAGGGGTGACTTATATGTGATAAAAGTAACCCCGGGCGTAGTGTGCGTAAGCGGGGCTACGTGGAGGTCCACGGAGTTGAAAACAAACTCTGTGGAACTCCGCTCCGCCACCCGCCTCCACCCCCCAATTATAAAAAGTAATTAAACATGATTAAAAAATAAATTTAAAAACCACTTACCTGGCATGCGGCGTCCCCGGGCTGCCCTCCTCCTCTTCTTCGCCGTCTCGCTAAACCTTGTAAGAACTGCGCATACGCGCGTGCCCGCGCATGCGCTTTTTTCGCAAGAAATTCACATGTGCGCAGTTCTCACAAGGATTAGCAAGACGGCGAAGAAGTGGAGGAGGCAGCCCGGGACGCCGCATGGCAGGTAAGTGGTTTTTAATTTATTTTTAATCATGTTTAATTACTTTTATAATTGGGGGTGGAGGCGGGGCTGGCCAGCTCCGTTCGCTCAGCAGGTGTGCGGAGATTTGCCTCCCACGTTCTCCTCCGCGGAACGCAGAGAAGGCAAATCTCCGCACACTCCGTGGGCGGAGCGGAGGTCTCCGCCCGGGGTTAAATAAAAGAAGAGTTTATGGCTTGGCAAGCAGTTTTGAAATTCCAAGTCGAAGTGGCAGTAAATTGCACACACATGCACTGCAATGGCGGGCCTGACATAGGTTTGAAAAGGCTAATTTTGTGGGTGGCACAATCAGTGCTGCAACCCACTATTAGCATTTAACTTAAAGGCCCTGGGTATATGGTATAGCAACTTACCAGGGACTTACACATAAATTAAATTTGTTAATCAGGTATACACCAATTACACATATGTTTAGGGAAGAAGCACATGCACTTTAGCACTGATTTGCAGGGTACATTGCTCAGAGTCCTAGTGCCAATAAAAAGATTCAGCAAAACGTGGAGGCAAAAAGCAAAGAGATTGGGGGAAGACTACCCTAAAGCTGACAAGTCTAACATGCTCCTTGCACGACTCCTCACCAGTGGGATATATTGATCCGTGGGCACTCCTTGCTGAAGTGGGCCGGGGTACAGGCTGAGAGGCAGTTTGGAGACAACCAGCTGGGGCTGGAAAAAGATGGTGCCAAGGTGCATTGGTTAGGCCTTGTAGAGATGTGTTGGTGGCAACTGGTGCCGGTCTTGTGGGAATAGAAGGCAAAGTGAGACAAGCTTAATGTTTTAGTTATTAATTTAGGGGAAAATGATATGGTTCAATCAATAGGGCTGGATATGCTGAAGTCCAAGAAGCGGGTCATGGAAATGCTGAAGGTCAGTTGAGTTCCACAGATAGTTTTCTGATCAGGCGGTTGCCTAGGAGGGTGTCGAGGGCACATAGTGGCCAGCTGTGATCAATAGAGCCAGGAAGCTGCTGAATTGGGAGATGACTGGTTTCAGCAAGCCGAGAGGGTGCAAGTGGTAGAGCATCTGGAACATTCTTTTTGAGTCCCTGCATTTGTTCAGGCATGATGGGGTGCACTTGTGTGAGCAGGGCAATGCAACCTGTTTTAGATGGGCTGATGAGGTCACTTGATCAGTGGATGAAAGACCATAACAAGCTCTGGATTGCGGTGTCAGAAATGATGCCTCTTGGAGGGTCTTTCTGGTGGAGGAGGAAGGTAAGCTTTTCAGCTGATTAGGGGAAAACAGTGAAGGGTAAGAACGAGGCAAGAACAATGAAGCCAAGATTTGGGGCAAGGACGAGGGCCTAGTCCAAGAGCGTGGCAGGCTCAATAATATGGTTAATGTTGGCCTTTCATAGGTTGTGTGCAGTTTAGAAGTGTTTGGTGGGTGGTGGGTGGGATGTTAGGGTTGGAGTTACTTAGGTGAGGCAGGTTGGTTTAGAACCTTTGTTAGCCAAGTTGACATGGTAGCTTGTGTGGCTCAGCCAAAGGGCTAGTACTCTGCATGCCAGTTGTAAATAAAGTGGTCTTTTGCAATCAAAACAAGCAGATCGGTGTGATCGTTTCCTCCCTATCATGGACCCTGAATGTGAGCAGCACTTAGGTGGATGAGAGGAAGGGAGCAACAAAGTGGTGACTTGGCGGCTGTAGGGCACCCACGTAGTAGTGCGCACAGCGGCAAGCACACTTTACTTTGTCTCTGATGAGTTGAAGTTACATGTTGTTGGGACTGGGATTAGACTTGGGTGCTTTATGGTTGTGGTGCTGTTATTGTTGTGTATTGTTGCCACTGAAGGGGAAGCAAAGGAAAGCAAATTGTTCAGCTGATTGGGGGTGAAAGGGCAGTGCCCATAAGCTCTGGACCTGTCCTAGAAACACAATCCGATGGTTACACTTTTAGCAGTATGCATGCTTAGAGGGGAGAAAATAGTTAATAACGCAAATCAATTCAACAGGAATTTCTCTGGAGACATAGTAACCACAGACAACTAAATAAGGTTAGTTAATTTAGTACAAAGCCAAAAATAACTGGACATGAGACACCTCAAAATGAGAATGTAGAAAAACATTGGAATCAGCATAAAGCCAAATCTGCGAATAAAGTTGAGTCGATGCAACATGCATAAAACAATTAACTCAAGGAATAGGATGCAGAGGATCAGAAAGCATAAGTTCAAATTTCCTGCATCGAGGTTGATGAGTATAAAGCATCAATCTATCCCTACACTAGCACTAAAATCACATCCCTACTTAAGCATCCCCAACGAAAGGAATATAAGAGGTATCAGCATGTGGAGTCTTCCTAAGAAGTCTCTCCACCATCGATGGGTTGAATAGCATAAAGCTATCGAGACAGAGCTCGCTTCTGAGATGCTTCTCTCGCTGAAGGCAAAGAAGGCGTGGGCACTTTCACTACTTGCAACGTTCAATAATACAGGTATCTTCCCCAAGAGTCCTTGCGGGTCACCCTATCCGCTCCGACCATGATCTCATAGGTACTTTTACACGGTACAGCGATGTTTCGGAACTGTAACATGTTGACCTTGATTCCCAGGCTTTTTCCGGTGTAAAATTACAACAGTTCACCTTATCGGCTTTAGCTCGCGATGTACCCTTCTCTCCTTGCCTGACTAATAAAGCAAAGACATTATTCTAGCTAACACAGCACACATGAAATTCAAACTGTTAATTCTAATGCGAGAGCTTCCAGGAAATTACATTTCAGGCCTACAAGATTCAGCTAACATAAGAAAAATAGCGTATGAGCTTCACAAATTGCATAGGAAATAAAGCACGTTCAGTTAATATTCCTACGTACATGTGAAACACATGCAATAAATGAAGGATTGTCAGTTACACAACACAAGTTCTTCATGTTAGTGTTTCGCTAGTTACATTTACTTTCTACATTAACCCTTCATGTTTACTATTCAGTGGCCTAAATACATCACTGTTAGAAGCAAAGAATTCCAAGGAGACGAAAAGTAAACAGTGCTTCTTTATTGACCATCTGACTCTCCACACTCTACATGTCCCCAACATTCCAAGGTGAGCTTCAGGGCTGGGGAATACCAAAGGAGGGCTAGGGAGAGGGGGGGGGACGGAATGTACCAACCGGGAAAAGTGTAGGTTACAACACACCTCCCACCCTTATCAATTATATTACATGACAAAGGGGGAAGAGAGAGATGTGCAAAATCTCAACGGTGATACAAGGATGATGAACATAAATTCAGTAAAGGATCACATCCGGGATCTTACAACTTTGTCATAACTCCACCATTGTCCGTTATCAAGTAAAACCACATTTTTAGGGCCCTGACAACCTTGCATGGGGGGTAGAACTTTCTACTCTGAGTTTGCCAGTCTTTGGTGTTCCTTCTCACTTGCACCACATCACCCACTTCCCAGTTAGGCACTCTAACCCCATTTTTTTGATCATACCATTGTTTGTATTTGGCTTGGTGCTGTCCAATCCTCTTGGCTATTTCTTCAGGATTTTGACAGATGGTCTTGCCACCCTCCAGCCACATGGGGTTGAGCTTGGCACGTTCTCTCCTACGGAGAGACACAAATGGAGAAACCCCCGCCACTCTGCTGGGCGAGGTGTGATACGCCCAAAGACATTCCCTTAGAGATGTTTCTATGTCGTGACCATTAACGATAGCTAGCTGAATGTTCTCTTTGATCAATCTATTAGCTCTCTCACCAGCCCATTGGCTTTTGGTCTCATACAGTGGTGTGTGGGCTCGAAGCTTCACATTCATTCTCTCAAGGAAATCCCTCATCCCCTGTGAGGTGAATTCAGTGCCCCATCATCTACGTCACTAGCGTTGCGGGTATACCTACCCTGGAAAACACATCCTTCAAAAATTCAAGGACCGTCCTCGTCGTAATGCGCTGTACGAACTCCTGGATGATCCTACCGTACGCATAGTCAATTAAGACTATTATGAATCTTTTGGATACCTAAGTTTTCCATTGGCCCTATTATATCCATTACAAGTTTACTCCATGGTTTGGTTGGTATCTTGACTGGAGAAAGAGGTGCTTTCCGTACTGTTTTAGATTTATCGCTGGTCGCACAAGCTACGCAATCTTTGACTACTTGTTCAGCCAAGGCGTCCATCTTTGGGAACCAGAAATTCGCCCGAACTCTGCTTTTAGTTACACTGCGACCCGGGTGTCCCTCATGGGCTAGCTCTACAATTCTTTGCCTGAGGCCTGCAGGAGGTACCACTCTGTTCTTCCTGTATACTTTATTTCCAATAATGCTTAGCTCATTGCGTATCTCCCAGAAGTCCTTGAGTACGTCATCCAGTTCATTCCTCTTGTCGGGCCACCCTTCAGTTATGATGAGCTTGAGAGATAGTAATTCCTTGTCTTCCTCCATGCACTCTCCCATTCCTGTTCTTTGATGGCCGGATTGTCAGTCATCATGATAGGACTGTCCAGCACTTCATCTTGCTCTTCTGCCTCCAATGGTGTCTCCTGATAGAAAATCAGCAATCCTGTTGTCTTTCCCCGGGACATATTCCACTTTAAAGTTGAGAGTGCTCGAGGCCCAAAAAATCCATCTACTTATCCGCGGAGTACAGTTCTCTCAGGCCCTTGACAGCAAAGATGAACGAGAGGGGTTTGTGATCCGTCCGGACGGTGAAACTTAAACCCCACAAGAAAGAATTTAAAAGTGCTTCACTGCCCAGAAGCACGCAAGGGCCTCCCTTTTCAATTACGGAGTCGTTACGTTCTGCACCCCACAGACACCTCTGACGCAAGAGGCAATAATCCTCTCCTCTTTGCCATCCTTCTGTACTAAAGTGGCTCCCAACCCTTTGTTAGAAGCGACAGTGGTGAGGATGGTTTTCCTCCTAGGGATCGAATGTTCCCAGAGCTGGCGAGTTCACAATCTCTTCTTGGAGAGCCTCCACCACACTCCTACACTCCTCATTCCACATAAATTCCTTGTTCCTTTTTAATAGCTTCCACAACGGCTCACATTTGGATGCGAAGTTGTTGATGTATTTGGACATATACCTCGCATGAGCCCTAGAAAGCTCCTCAACTCGTCCTTGTTCTTTGGGTGGGGGCATTCTTAGACCGCACTCAGTAAACGCTACTTTTGGGTCTGAACCCTTCCTCCGAGATGGAGTGCCCCCAGATACTCCACAGATGGGACTTTTATCTTGCATTTGTCCCTCCGTACTGTCAGTCCAGCATCCATGCAGGTTTCTTGAAGACCAGATTAAGAGAATGGTCGTGTTCCTCCGCGTCGCGACCATATACCAAGAAGTCGTCTTGGAAGCACAGAGTGCGATCTACTCCTTTGAGAATCTGCTGCATGGCCTTCTGGAAAACCGCCGCTGCCGACGCTAATCCGACTGGCATCCTCCTTAAACATGAACGCTCCATACTGGAGTTATGAAGGTGGTGAGAGGTCTGGATTCGGGGTGGAGATCCACTTGATGGTTGTTAGGAGTCAGGCTTCCTGTATAGTGTGCAAACTACGTCTCCCAGAATGCTCTACGAGGGAGGTGGGTTGTGTACTGTCCCATACTGCTCTGGGACTGGTCAGGTGGTGGGGAGGTTCTTAAGCCTTAGGCTACGGTGCCTTAGTGCTTGGCTTTCTTTGTGTGAACCCTGCCCTGTTTCGTGTTTGCTGACTTGCCTTCGAAGATTCCTACCCCTGGATCAAAGAAGTATCGTACGGAATCCAGCTGCCCTCAAATCCCCGCTTCCCGTGTTCAATTTCACTCGAGCGCGAGGACGCGCTACGAAGGCCAGCGAGGTTTTCTCCCGCCTGCAGCCTCTGCCTGTAACGCCCTGAGAAGGAGCAGCGCTAGGTCGCGCTGCTGCCTTTCACTCAAGGTTTTCTCCTGCCTGCAGCCGCTGCCTGTAACACCCTGAGAAGGAGCAGCGCTAGGTCGCGCTGCTGCCGTTCACTCACTTCTTTTTCTGCCTTATGAGACCAGCTGTTTCCTTTCATTCACGTTTGAACGTATTAGCTTCCACTACGCTGTGGTGTGCGGTGAAAGACACACTACCTTCCCCAAATTATGCTATAACGTTATCCCTACCCCATGATTACTACGGAACTGCTACAATGTTATCTTAACGTCGAGAACTGAACTTTGGAGAACGAGCAGACGTATGCTCAGAGACTCTTTACTTTCCGTTATTTGAGAAGCTGGGTTCAGGAGCCACTATCCTCTCCAGCCTTTTTCTAATTTTCTGGATATCCTGAGATCCTTTGGTTGCACGCAACAGGAATCCTTATAAGAGGTCGCATCCAGTCTTAATACAAGTAAGTGTGGGATAGTACACAACCTCAAATTAGTAACTAAACTCTCCAGTCACTATTTAATAATCGTGTTTATTTTCTTTTTGTATTTACTATAGGATTCCTGTGGCTATTTGGACGGGGTTTCCTCCATGTTGGCGGCATTAGGACTTTCTCAGATTGTCCTCCCTGGTCTCTTCCTTTTCTGAAGATACTTGTTTACTCTTAGTGTGTTTTATTATTGGCACTGGGGAGACTGTGTCTTTGGAGAAGGGAGGGGCTCCCTCTTCGCTCCTGGGGAACGGGTGCTTCTACCTGGGAAGGCTGCCCCAAGTACGACAGAAAGCCAAGCCCACGATATTTTTTCCCCCCGAGCGAGGACGGATTTCTGTTGCAGCCATCATGGACGAGGCCATATCGGTCGAGGCCACAGAAATCAATCTGAATGAATTAGCGACAGCTGTAGTTAATCTGCAAACTGAGTTGAAGTTAGTGAGAGGCGAAAACCAACGCCTTATCTCAGAAATACAGGTATTGAGGACTCAGAAATCATTAGAGGTTAGAGTATCAGACACTAATCCCAAACATAAACGTAGCTATATACAACCCGCGCATTTTCAAGTCCCTGCACCCGATGCTAATTCAACTCCCACAGTATCTACTCCTTCACCTGTTAATGTCACCGTTGTCACCCCTCCTCAGACACCTCTTGCTATGCCCGAAAGATTTACTGGGGACTGTAACAAGTATGGGGTATTCATGAATCAGTGCCATCTTCAATTCTTATGTAGAGCAGCCTCATTTCCGGACGACGCAGCGAAAGTTGCCTTCATTATTTCATATCTGACTGGGAATGCTGCGCTCTGGGCAGTGCCTCTGGTTGAAAACGATGACCCCATCTTGTACGATCTGGTCTTGTTTAAAGATAGGATGAGGAGTCTTTTTGCTAGACACTCTTACATGCAGGCCAGCGACAACGAGCTATTAAACCTCAAACAGGGATCAAAGGATTTACTGACGTATATTACTACTTTTAACCGCTTGGTCACAGAAACACATTGGCCCGAAGACAAGAGAACCTCCTTGTTTTATAGGGGACTTAAGGATGAGCTTAAAGACATACTCTCACAGATAGTGGACCCTCCCGAAGACTGCTCTGCATTTATGGATCTAGTCGTTAAGTTAGATCACCGCCTAGCGGAGAGAAAAGGGGAAAAGACCAAAGGCGAGTACTCGCGACTGTTTCTGGCCAAAAGCGACAAGAAAGAGGCTAAGGACACAAGCGAACCTATGCAGATAGGAGGGATCCGAGGACCATTGTCTAGTGAAGAAAGAGAAAACGCAGAAAACTGAATCTTTGTTTATATTGTGGTAAGGGAGGTCATTTTGCTAGAGAGTGTCCAGTTAGACCCAAGATCGCTCCTAGAGCTCCTGCAGGCCGAACCAGCCTGGCTGTGCAGTCGGAAAACTAATTGACTTGAGGGATGTAGAGGTCGATCCTCCAAGTCCTCCCGTTACCAAGACCTCTAAGTATTTGGCTAATACCTCGGCTCCGGTACCCAAACATTTTTCTATCAATGTGGTATTCCTTCTGACATCTCAGCTGAGACAAAACATGGCTATTTTATTAGATTCTGGCGCAACCGGAAATTTTCTGGACATAGCTGTTGCTAGAGCTATGGGATTAGAATTTATACCGAAAAACATCCTGAAAAGGTAAGAGCCGTGGACGGATCTGAGTTGTCCTCTGGCATGTTAACCTACCAAACTCCAGACATTATCATGATGTGTGATAACGGACATTCTGAGGTTATTACCTTTGACTTGATTAATACCCCCAATTTTGGAGCTATTCTAGGCGTCCCGTGGCTTCAACGTCATAATCCACATATAGACTGGGTTTCCAGGAAGGTAACGTTACGTTCTCCCTATTGCATGAACCATTGCTATCGAGAAATCACCCACTGGCATTTTCCCGTCTGTTGTGTCCTTTCACAAAATGAAAGTTCTCTGTTGCCCGATGACTACTCACAGTTCTCAGAGGTGTTTGACGAAATCAAAGCTATAGCCTTGCCACCCCATAGGTCCTATGATTGCAGGATTGATTTGGTGCCTGGGGCGGACTTACCTGTTAGTAGAGTATACTCCCTCACAGAACCAGAGACCAAGTATTTGTCTGATTACTTACAGGATATGTTAAAAAGGGGTTCATCAGACACTCCACCTCCCCTGTTTCCTCCCCTATTTTCTTTATTCCTAAGAGAGAAGGGGGTCTGAGAGCATGTCTGGATTATCGCGCCCTAAATAAGGTGACTATCAAGAACAAATATCCTCTTCCTCTCATCTCCAATCTCTTGGATCAGGTTCGAAAGGCTACCATCTTTACAAAACTTGATCTAAGAGGAGCATACCATTTGATCAGAGTCAGAAAAGGAGATGAGTGGAAGACGGCTTTCCGCACCAAGTTTGGCCTTTATGAATATTGTGTAATGCCGTTTGGACTATGCAATGCTCCAGCGGCATTTCAGTTCTTTATAAACGAAATTTTGAGAGAGTATCTTGATGTATTTGTTATTGTCTACATAGACGATATACTAATCTATTCCCAGAATGAGAAGGAACATGTCAAACATGTGAGTTTGATATTGAGTCGGTTGCAAGAGAATCATCTCTTTGCCAAATTGGATAAGTGCCTCTTCCATACCCGCAAAGTAGCCTTTCTGGGTTTTATCATCTCTCCAGAAGGGATACATATGGATCCTGCTAAAGTATCTGCCATTACTAATTGGGCTAGCCCTACCACTATCAAAGAGTTGCAATCATTCTTAGGGTTTGCAAACTTTTATAGAAGGTTTATCAGTCATTTTTCTGATCTCATCACAGCCCTCACTAGACTCCTGAAGAAAGGGGTGGTGTATGAATGGGATCAAAACGCTGAAACTGCGTTTCAAGCTCTAAAAACAGTTTTTCCACTGCCCCCATCGTTCGCCATGCAGATGAGACACAACCCTATTACGTCGAAGCCGATGCCTCCCAATATGCGGTAGGTGGAGTATTATCACAACGAGATCCTAACTCAGGAACACTCCATCCCGTTGCCTATTATTCAAAGACCCTGGCTCAGGCGGAACAAAACTATACCATTGGGGAGAGAGAACTATTGGCCATTAAACTGGCATTTCAGGAATGGCGTCATTATCTCTTAGGGTCACCACATGTTATCACTATCTATTCAGATCATCGGAATCTTCAATATTTTAGGACAGCTCGGGCTCTTACACCCAGGCAGATGAGATGGGTATCCTTTTTCTCTGAATACGATTTCGTGATTCATTTCCGCCCAGGGGTGAGACAAGGAAAAGCAGATGCCTTGTCTCGACTTGGCAAGGAACAAAAAACTCCGTGGAGGTACCCTTACCCTTCATCCCTGCTCACAAGATCATTGCAGTGGGAGAGGGTGGCGATGTAGAATCAGACTCTTTCTTTGCACGTCTCGAACAAGCCTTTGCTACTCTAGATAAAGAAGAGTGGTTAACCAAACACCTCAATACGATCACAAACAACCTCTTCTTTCATGACAGTCGACTATTTCTCCCCACGAGCGAAACTCAGGCTCTAATTATGAAATGGTGCCATGCTCTACCATTGGCGGGACATCCTGGGGAAGCGAAAACAATACAAACCTGTCAGAGATGGTTCTGGTGGAAAGGCATGACACAAGATATCATTGAATATGTCAAGACCTGTCCTACTTGTGCAAGGCAGAAAACGTTACATGGTGCCCCTGCGGGGCTGTTGCAACCTTTACCTGTACCCAACAGCCCTTGGTCATCCATTAGCATGGATTTTATAACGGATCTACCACTTACTCATGGGTACACCACTATATTGGTGGTGGTGGACATGTTGTCCAAAATGGCACATTTCGTTCCCCTTAAGAAGCTACCTACAGCCTTAGAACTCACAGATACATTCATACAAAACATCGTTCGTCTTCATGGTTTGCCCTCTATGATTGTATCCGATAGGGGCCCCCAGTTTGTATCCAAGTTCTGGCAAGGCTTATGCAAAATCCTCCACATAGACCATCGTCTTTCTACGGCTTATCATCCGCAAACGGACGGCCAAACAGAGAGAACAAACCAGACCCTTGAGCAGTTTCTAAGATGCTTGATCGGTACTATTACTGGCAATTGGGTTCAAGCTTTACCATTAGCCGAGTTCGCCTATAATAATACTACTCACTCTGCATCCAAGATATCACCCTTTTTCTTTAACACAGGGTATCATCCCAAATTCCTCCCTTTGAACCTACCCCCTTCTGTTTCACACACACCAGCCGTTACAGAGCACCATGCACATCTCCTGTCTATTTGGGAAAAAGCCCGATATGAATTGCTTGAAGCCAAAAACAACATGAAGTGTCACGCAGACAAACACAGACGCCCTGCTCCTAGTTATCATATGGGTGATCAAGTTTGGCTAGCCTCCAGAAATCTCCGACTAGCCGGACCTCGCAAATTACAACCCAGATATTTAGGCCCCTTTACCATCACTCAAATAGTCAATCCCGTAGCCATGAAACTAGCCCTCCCACCTGAAATGCAAATACACCCTGTTTTTCATACCTCTCTCCTAAAACCCTACAGTCCCCCTTGAGCCCTGAACCTCCGCCTCCTCCTGTTAATGTTCAAGGAGAGTTGGAGTATGAAGTCAAACGCATAGTCGATTCCCGGAGACATAGAGGTAAACTGCAGTATTTAATAGACTGGGTGGGTTATGCTCCCGAGGATAGAACTTGGGAACCCGCTGAAGATGTGCATGCTCCTTTGTTAATTAGAAGATTTCATGCACTGCATCCCTCCAAACCCAGACCTGTGAGGAGGCCTTTGGGGGGAGAACTGTTAGGAGTCAGGCTTCCTGTATAGTGTGCAAACTACGTCTCCCAGAATGCTCTACGAGGGAGGTGGGTTGTGTACTGTCCCATACTGCTCTGGGACTGGTCAGGTGGTGGGGAGGTTCTTAAGCCTTAGGCTACGGTGCCTTAGTGCTTGGCTTTCTTTGTGTGAACCCTGCCCTGTTTCGTGTTTGCTGACTTGCCTTCGAAGATTCCTACCCCTGGATCAAAGAAGTATCGTACGGAATCCAGCTGCCCTCAAATCCCCGCTTCCCGTGTTCAATTTCACTCGAGCGCGAGGACGCGCTACGAAGGCCAGCGAGGTTTTCTCCCGCCTGCAGCCTCTGCCTGTAACGCCCTGAGAAGGAGCAGCGCTAGGTCGCGCTGCTGCCTTTCACTCAAGGTTTTCTCCCGCCTGCAGCCGCTGCCTGTAACACCCTGAGAAGGAGCAGCGCTAGGTCGCGCTGCTGCCGTTCACTCACTTCTTTTTCTGCCTTATGAGACCAGCTGTTTCCTTTCATTCACGTTTGAACGTATTAGCTTCCACTACGCTGTGGTGTGCGGTGAAAGACACACTACCTTCCCCAAATTATGCTATAACGTTATCCCTACCCCATGATTACTACGGAACTGCTACAATGTTATCTTAACGTCGAGAACTGAACTTTGGAGAACGAGCAGACGTATGCTCAGAGACTCTTTACTTTCCGTTATTTGAGAAGCTGGGTTCAGGAGCCACTATCCTCTCCAGCCTTTTTCTAATTTTCTGGATATCCTGAGATCCTTTGGTTGCACGCAACAGGAATCCTTATAAGAGGTCGCATCCAGTCTTAATACAAGTAAGTGTGGGATAGTACACAACCTCAAATTAGTAACTAAACTCTCCAGTCACTATTTAATAATCGTGTTTATTTTCTTTTTGTATTTACTATAGGATTCCTGTGGCTATTTGGACGGGGTTTCCTCCATGTTGGCGGCATTAGGACTTTCTCAGATTGTCCTCCCTGGTCTCTTCCTTTTCTGAAGATACTTGTTTACTCTTAGTGTGTTTTATTATTGGCACTGGGGAGACTGTGTCTTTGGAGAAGGGAGGGGCTCCCTCTTCGCTCCTGGGGAACGGGTGCTTCTACCTGGGAAGGCTG
>CAWUFW010023089.1:0-82465 GCA_963921515.1 Calotriton arnoldi | reverse complement strand
AAGGTTAAAAAAATAAAAAATAAAATAATCAAAAAACAGCTTTATTCGGTGTAGTATTTACAACCATAAAAGCGTACTGTAGCACTAATAAATTCAACATTCACTTAAAAGAAATAGTGAAGTTTTACATGGAATTCCAAATTTTCATGATTATATTTAGAACGTTATAAAAACCCTAAAAGGAGACTTGGATATTATACACACATAATAAAAATGACCAAATTTTTCGTATTTTCATTATTGTCAATACAGAGAAAGTGGCTTAAAACTGTTGTGCAAAAAATATCACATATGCAATGTTGATGTAAAATGTGCAAAACTGCAAGGATCTCCGTGATGCAATTGGTTAAACGTTATATAGAAAAGATACAATATCCTAAAACTGTACTAAAAAGTATCTAAAATTGGGCTCCATAAGCAATCACTTATTTTATGTTGAATGTAAAGACGTTACGATCAAATCAGGTCAAATAAACCTTATTCTATTTTAATGCAATAAAAAAGTCATAAAAACACGAGTGATTAAAACGGATATACAAAACTTAGCACAGTTATGTTACATAATTCAGGGACGTAAAAAAGGGCAATTCTTATTTTCATAATTATGTTACATACTACTAAGGCCAGGGAGACAATCCATATATATACACGAATAGATAAAAAAGATAAGATAAGAAGCTGGTTTTAACAGAAGATTCACATTGTGTTCCGATACCTAACAACGGCCTTTAAAAACGAAGAATGATCAAATAAGCCTTATTCTATTTTGATACAATAAAAAAAGTCATAAAAACACGAATAATTAAAACGGATATACAAAACGTATCACAATTATGTTACATATTTCAGGGACGTAAAACAGGACAATTCTTATTTTCATGATTATGTTGCATACTACTAAGGCCAGGGAGGCAATCCATATATGTACACGAGTAGATAAAATAGATAAAATAAGGAGCTGCTTTTAACAGAAGATTCACATTGTGCTTCGATACCTAACAACGGCCTTTAGAAACGAGGAAATAATCATGATAATTTGTTCATTTTCCAACAGTTGTAACCTTAATAAAGATGTTCTACATTGTTTTAGGCCCCAGCTTCTAAGGGTGGGCATTAAAAACTTTTTCCGATTACAAAGTTCTATTTGGAGGAAAACATGTAATTGTATTTGGCGATCTACTACTACTTACTCCTGTAAAAGGGCAACCTGTTTTTAAAACACTTGTCTATGAAGATACTAGAAAATCTTTGGGAAGTATTGGAATATAAAGAACTTATTAAGAATATGCGACAAGCAAGTGATGAACATTATGGAAATATTCTTCAAGATATAAGAATTGGTGTATTGACAAAACATGGTAAACAAGCTTTAGAAAATCGGCTAATAAGGAACTTGTTTACAACTGGAAATACAGCGGCAGAAATAATGTACAATAACTTTGAAGAAAATAAATCTATAGTTTGTCTAATGCCTACACTGCAAGAGTGTTCTACATTTAATCAAGAACTTTTAAAACTTGAAAAACAACAAATAGTGGAAATTGAAGCTATTGATAAAATTGAACATCAAGGAGTGCCTATTCTCACAGAGAAACTACAGTCAAAATTGGATTCTTTGGAAAAGTCTGTATCTAAGACTGCAGGCTTAGAAAAGACTTTACATGTATGTATAAACTGTTGGGTAATTGTACGGCATAATTTGAATGTAGAAGAAGGTTTAGTAAATGGAGCAATGGGAAAAGTTGTTGATTTTGTAAATTTTCAGAACAGAGATGGAATAGAATTTTTGAAGATAAAATTTGATCAGATTAAAGAGGTAAGACAGATTGGGCGTTGTGTTGTATGTTTTTTGCATGTAAAAGAATTGTATGTTCGCAGAAAACAGTTTCCTTTGTCTATAGTATATGCAGTAACTATTCATAAATCTCAAAGAAGGAATGGCATACGTTGCATTGTCTCGAGTAGGACGACTTTATACTCCTGATTTAGGTGAATATCCCATATATGAAAAACGTGTACTGTGTCCAAACCGAAAATATGTCAAACATTAAATTAAGGTTAAAAAAATGAAAACAATTGAAGAGAATCATGAAGATGTAAAGAAAATGAAAATGGAAACTGTTGATGAGATTGTAGGATACCAGTTGGAAAACAGTTCAGGTATCAATTGCTAAGCTAATGTGATTTTGAATGTTGTGTTTTATCTAGAAGAGCTTCATTGTGAAATTATGGGAAATCATGAAAAAAGATTTTGTTCTTAATTACGTCATGTATTTCAACAGTTGGTAACTGACAGAAGTAAAATCCATACTGCTTCTGGTGTTCGACATCTTTTGGATATATGTACTGGTTCGTTGACATTTACTCTTAATGTACAACAAGATGCACAAGAGTTTCTAATGCTTATGCTTGGAGTATTAGAACATGAAGGAATACAGATTGAAAACTTATTTGGAGTAAGTTACAGATGGGATCATAAATGTGAAGAGTGTTCATTTACGTCCAGCACTGAAATAGACACAGAACGAATCATATACTTGATGATACCAGATTGCAAATCAGTACCTTTTAACAAATTAGTTAAAACAGCCAATCAGGATATGAAATGTTTGCATTGTAAATCAGAGATGTTTTCTATATTACATATAGAAAGATCTGGAAAATATCTCATTTTAATGTTTCAACGTTGTAGAGCAAATGAAAGAAAATTGGAAACCAAAATAAAAACTTTTGTTGCAAGTCAAATATCTATTTCAGGAAGAACTTTTATAGCAGTGGCTATTATGGTCCATAATGGACCTACTACAACACCTGGACACTACTGTGTATTTAAAGTGTAATAAAGGATGGATACATTGCAATGATGCCCACTTGCAATTCAAATCTAGGTTGTCTTTCAAATTACCAAATACATATTTGATATTTTTGAAGTCAAAGTTTTGAATACATTATTCGGCCTATTGGGAAGATGTGAACACGAATTAACACATTTTTTGGGGATTTTTTCAAGCGAAAGTTTTCAATACATTATTCGGCCTATTGGAAAGATGTGAACAGAAAGTGGACAGGATTGAAACAATTACTATTTATAATTAGTGTTTGAGTTATTATTTGTGCTAATTGATATTGCATTTGGAAAATTGTGTTTAAAAGCAATAGTTTATATATTTGTTGTCTATATTGCACCAGATGTAAATGAGAGTGTACATTTTAGCAAATGTACTTGAGAGTAATAAAAGACTTAATGTACAAGTCGGTCGTGATTAAGAAACTGTAGTTAGGTAAACATATAGCTACACATATTGGAAATAATGCTTTGTGGTAATTTGTTTTTTTTCACAATCTCGTTGATTGTTTTTTTCCCCACTGTTCAATGATGATACTATGTTGAAATCACTGTGTATGATGAAGGTCAGTAGAATATGAGAGCAGCAAAAAAGGAAACTGAAAATGTTATGTAATTCTAAAATTATGTTATGTTCTTAAATGTGTAATATTTTAATTTTTGTAATAAATTACATATAACATTTTTTCTTTTTCTTTACAATAGGTAATGGTGAAGTTTGACAAGAGTTTTAATTCAGTTGACAACAATACTATTCTAAATTAGTTCCACAGAGTTATGTATCTAAATTACTAAAAAAAGTAAGAACACAAAACATAATATGCATGATAACGTTCATTTATGTGTTATTTATTTCTAATAAAAATAATGTTGAACCTTTACACTATTTAAAAACTTTCAGGTATCATAAGACAGGTACTACCACTGCACTCATGCAGTCAGCCAGGCACTACCCAGGCACTCATCCAATCACTCAGGCACTACTATTGCACTCATCCTTCCCTCAAACACTACCCATGTACTCATCCATGCACTAAGGCACTACTATTGCACTCATCCTTCCCTCAAACATCACCCATGCACTCATCCATGTACTTAGGCACTAACCATGCACTCCTACAATCACCCAGGCAGTACCCATGCACTCATCCATGCACTCAGCCTCTACCCATGCAATCATCCAATCACTCAGACACTACTATTGCCCTTATCAATTCCATCAAACACTACCCATGAACTCATCCATGCACTTAGGCACTACCCATGCACTCCTTCAATCACCCAGGCAGTACCCATGCACTCATCCATGCACTCAGGCTCTACCCATTTCAATGATGCACACTTGCAATTCAAATCTAGGTTGTCTTTCAAATTACCAAATACATATTTGATATTTTTGAAGCCAAAGTTTTGAATACATTATTCGGCATATTGGGAAGATGTGAACACGAATTAACACATTTTTGGGGGATTTTTTCGAAGCGAAAGTTTTTAATACATTATTCGGCCTATTGGGAAGATGTGAACAGAAAGTGGACAGGATTGAAACAATTACTATTTATAATTAGTGTTTGAGTTATTATTTGTGCTAATTGATATTGCATTTGGAAAATTGTGTTTAAAAGCAATAGTTTACATATTTGTTGTCTATATTGCACCAGATGTAAATGAGAGTGTACATTTTAGCAAATGTACTTGAGAGTAATAAAAGACTTAATGTTCAAGTCGGTCGTAATTAAGAAACTGTAGATAGGTAAACATATAGATACACATATTGGAAATAATGCTTTGTGGTAATTTGTTTTTTTTTTCATAATCTCCTTGATTATTTTTTTCCCCACTGTTCAATGATGATACTATGTTGAAATCACTGTGTATGGTGAAGATCAGTAGAATACGAGAACAGCAAAAAAAAGAAACTGAAAATGTTATGTAATTCTTAAATTATGTTGTGTTCTTAAATTTTTAATTTTTAATTTCTGCAATAAATTACATATATATATTTTTCTACTTCCTTACAGTAGGTAATGGTAAAGTTTGACAAGAGTTTTAATTCAGTTCACGACAATACTATTCTAAAATAGTTCCACAGAGTTATGTATCTAAATTACTAAAAAAAGGTAAGAACACAAAACATAATATGCATGATAACGTTCATTTATGTGTTATTTATTTCTAATAAAAATAAAGTTGAACCTTTACACTATTTAAAAACTTTCAGATATCATCAGACAGGTACTACCACTGCACTCATGCAATCAGCCAGGCACTACCCATGCACTCATCCAATCACTCAGGCACTACTATTGCACTCAACCTTCCCTCAAACACTACCCATGCACTCATCCATGCACTTAGGCACTACCCATGCACTCCTCCAATCACCCAGGCAGTACCCATGCACTCATCCATACACTTAGGCTCTACCCATGCAAACATCCAATCACTCACACACTACTATTGCACTCATCAATTCCCTCAAACACTACCCATGCACTCATCCATGCACTCAGGCTCTACCCATGTACTCCTCCATTCACCCTGGCACTACCCATGCACTCATCCATGCACTTAGACTCTACCTATGCACTCCTCCAATCACTCAGACACTACTATTGCACTAATCCATTCCCTCAAACACTACCCATGCACTCATCCTTGCACTCAGGCACTACCCATGTATTCCTCCAATCACCGATGCACTATCCATGCACTCATCCATGCACTCAGGCTATACCTACTCATTGCTCCATGTACTCAGGCACTGCCCATTCACTGCTCTAATCACCCAGACACTACCCATGCACTCCTCCATGCACTCAGGCACTACCCATGCACTCCTCCAATCACCCAGGCAGTTCCCATGGACTCATCCATGCACTCAGGCTCTACCCATGCACTCATCCAAACACTCAGACACTACCCATGCACTCATTCATGCACTCAGGCACTACCCATGCACTCATCCATTCACTCAGGCACTACCCATGCACTCCTCCAATCACCCAGGCACTACCCATGCACTCATTCATGCACTCGGGCTCTACCTCTGCATTGATCCATGTACTCAGGCACAACCCATGCACTGCTCTAATCTCCCAGACACTACCCATGCACTCATCCATGCACTCAGGCTGTACCCATGCACTCATGCAATCACTCAGGCACTACTGCTGCACTCATCCATTCCCTCAAACACTACCCATGAACTCATCCATGCACTCAGGCACTACCCATGCACTCCTCCAATCACCCAAACACTAACTATGCACTTTAGCTCTACCCATGCACTCATCCAATTACTCAGACACTACTATTGCACTCATCCATTCCCTCAAGCACTACCCATGCACTCATCCATGCACTCAGGCTCTACCTATGCATTGCTCCATGTACTCAGGCACTACCCATGCACTGCTCCAATTACCCAGAAACTACCCATGCACTCATCCAATCACTCAGGCAGTATCCATGCACTCATCCATGCACTCAGGCTCTACCCATGCATTCATTAAACACTCAGACACTACTATTGCACTCATCCATTCCCTCAAACACTACACATGCACTCATCCATGCACCCAGGCACTACCCATGCACTCATCCATGCACTCAGGCTCTACCTATGCATTGCTCCATGTAGTCAGGCACTACCCATGCACTCCTCCAATCACCCAGACACTTCCCATGCACTCATCTATGCACTCAGGCTCTACCCATGCACTCATGCAATCACTCAGGCACTACTGCTGTATTCATCCATTCCATCAAACACTACCCATGCACTTATCCATGCACTCAGGCACTACCCATGCACTCCGGCACTACCCATGCATCCTCCAATCACCTAAACACTAAACATGCACTCATCCATGCACTTTAGCTCTAGCCATGCACTCATCTAATAACTCAGACACTATTATTGCACTCATCCATTCCCTCTAACACTACCCATGCACTCATCCATGCACTCAGGCACTACCCATGCACTCCTCCATTCACCCTGGCACTACCCATGCACTCATCCATGTACTCAGACTCTACCCATGCACTCATCCATTCCCTCTAACACTACCCATGCACACATCCATGCACTTTAGCTCTACCCATGCACTCATCTATTCACTCAGACACCACTTTTGCCCTCATCCATTCCATCAAACACTACCAGTGCACTCATCGAGGCACTCAAGCACTACCCAAGCCCTCCTCCAATTACCCAGGCACTACCCATGCACTCATCCATGCACTCAGGCTCTACCTATGCATTGCTCCATGTACTCAGGCACTACCCATGCTCTGCTACAATCACCCTGACACTATCCATGCACTCATTCATGCACTCAGCATTACCCTTGCATGCTCCAATAATCCAGGCACTACCCCTGTACTCATGCAATCAGCCAGACACTACCTATGCACTCATGCTATCATTCAGATACTACTGTTGCACTCATCCATTCCCTCAAACACTACCCATGCCCTCATCCATGCACTCAGGCACTACCCATACACTCCTCCAGTTACCCAGGCACTACCCCTGGACTCATCCAATGTGCCAGGCACTACCCATACACTCATCCAATCACTTAGACAATACTATTGCACTCATCCATTCCCTCTAACACCACCCGTGCACTCATCCATGCACTCAGGCACTACCCATGCACTCCTTCAATCACCCAAACACTACCCATGCACTCATCCATGTACTTTAGCTCTACACATGCACTCATCAAATACCTCAGACACTACTATTGTACTCATCCATTCCCACAAACACTACCCATGCACTCATCCATGCACTCAGGCACGACCAATGCACTCCTCCATTCACTCAGGCTCTACCCATGCACTCACCCAATCACTCAGACACTACTATTGCCCTCACTATTCCCTCAAACACTACCCATGAACTCATCCATGCACTCCAGCACTACCTATGCACTCCTCCAATCACCCAGGCACTACCCATGCACTCATCCATGCACTCAGGCTCTACCTATGCATTGCTCCATGTACTCAGGCACTACCCATGCACTGCTCCAATCACCCAGGCACTACCCATGCACTCATTCAAGCACTCAGGCTCTACCCATGCACTCATCCAATCACTCAGGCACTACTATTGCACTCATCCATTCCCTCAAACACTACCCATGCACTCATCCATGCACTCAGGCACTACCCATGCACTCCTCCAATTGCCCAGGCACTACCCATGCACTCATCCATGCATTCATGCTCTACCTATGCATTGCTCCATGTACTCAGGCACATCGCATGCACTGCTCCAAACAACCAGACACTACCCATGCACTCATCCATGCACTCAGGCTCTACCCATACACTCCTGCAATCACTCAGCTACTACTGCTTGTAGGAGAGTAGGATCTGCTTCACATGGGTACCCCCACTTTTTGCTGATGCTTCACTGTTTTTTACTTTAGTCTGGCTGGGGACCTGCTAATCAGAACCCCAGCCTAGCTGCTTCCTCTCTAAAATGGTTTCCATGTACCTTAGGTACATCTTTGATTGGATTCTGGAGTGCCCTTATAAGTCCCTAGTATATGGTATACTATGTACCCAGGGCATAGGTACCCCAGAGGCCTACCAGGGGCTGAAGCATATATTATGCCACCCTGGGAAGCCCTCCAAAAGACACCACAGGTCTGCTACTGCAGCCTGGGTAAGGTGGTGCATGCACCCCTTACTGTGGTATAGGCTACCTATATCACTACCATTGCACACACATATAAACCTATAAGTCACTCCTATGGCAGGCCTTAACAATCCTGAAGGCAGAGTGCTTGGTTTTTATGTGAGAGGGTGCCCCTGCATGAGCAGAGCCCCTCTGCAGCGTTCGGAGTCAATCCTCTGGTGCTCTTTGTGCTGCAGCCTGACCATGGGAAGGCTGCACGGAAACATGTTGTGTTTGGTGTCAAACACTTTGGAATACTACCCCCCGCCAGTTCTGGCGGCGGGGGTAGCATTCCACCCTTCTAGAGGGAGAGACATGTACACACCGGCATACCCGGTATTAACTTTTCAGAGCCCTGGCATCACAAAATGGATGCCGCTGCCACAGACACGGGTCTGGCCTCCTGCTGCTGACCGAAACTCCGGCAGGGGAGGCCTGGACACTAGGTTTCCTGTCGCAGGGAGGTGTAACCACCTCCCCAGACAGGATAGTGTGTATTGGGGCTGGGCGGGAGCACTCTCTGGTGCTTTGAAGTCCTGCACTGGGGGCACGTTTGGTGTCCCTGTGCATAGTCCAGTTCAAACCGGTTGCAGGGGCTACCTGCCCCGGCGCGAAGCTGGACAAAGGGAATGGGTGTAACCACCCCTCTTCCCTGACCCTCCCATAGGTGGGTCCCCAGAGTATGTCCAACCCCCTAACTTAGTATAAGTATGGGACCCCAGTCCTTAGGACTTTAGATTATCCCTGGATGAAACTCTGAACGTGAATCCTGGACCTTCGACGCTCTACTTGAAGATTAGAGGAATGAAGAATCTCCCTTGGGGTCAAGGAGTGACTCCCCTGCTTGGCAGGCACCAAAGAAGCAACTGTCCGGTCTGCATCGCTGAAGCTCCCGCCGGACGCTGAAGTCTTTGCATCACCAGAGGTGGATTTCCAGACTTTCCCGAGGCTGCCCTGAGACCCCAGTGAAGCTGAGGCACGTAGCTGTCGTGGGTAACGTGGAACCGTGACCCCTGTGTTGTAATTTGGCAGCACTTAAGTTAAGCATTGGCTAAAGACAGCCTGTATTTAGAGGCTAAATTGTCCGCTTTGTGGAATCCATTTTGTATTTCTGGCAGCCATTTTGGTTGCCATGTGCTGCCATGTGCTCACCATGTGCTCTGTCCTACCTTCCTGTTAACTGCTCTTGAAATCTGCCTAGAGACAAGTTATATTTAGTTCCTCTTGCTTTGCACATGCTCAGTTGAGCTTGCAGCTGTTCCGAGTTTATAAATGTCAGGATGTGTCTACTAGAAGTAGAAATTGTTAGCTCCACCCACTTGTCGACTGTGCATTTTCTGTATGACCTTATATGTATCTAAAACCAGCATTTGTGTTTGTACCGCCTTCATTTGAGCCCCTGTGTGGGTATAAAAGGACCATGGTCCTTCCATTCAGTGTGCTACTTCATGCATTACTGAAGGGTGATGTGCGAATTTAGCTCCACCTCATGAGGTTTAATAAACTCTGTCTTTCTTATTCCAGTTTCTATGCCAACTTCTTCCTAAGTGTCTGAGGACTCTGTGCAGAGAAGGGTGAACCCCTAAGCACTGGTAGGCCTTGCTGAGGCTCACTACTACAAATTGGCGCTTCCAACGTGGGACTCATCAGCGACTCGGATGCCCGAAGGACTGGTCGAGATGAAGGATTGGAATCTCGCTCTTGGACGCGATCGCTGCCTGAGGAGACCTGAGTCTTGGCACCCACGGCGTTTTTCATTTCTTTCTGATCTGACCATCCCGGCGGCGCCGGTCCTTGACTGAGATCTCTTTTGTTGATTCGCCGTGCAGTGACCCTTTGGTCGATTTGAGAACTTGGCAGTTGGAACCTGGACACCATTTGATTGGTAAGAGCCGTTTTGCGGCACTTGCTGTTGGTTTGATGCCTTTGATTGGTAAGGTAGTTTTAGTAACACTTACTGTGGCTTTGTTTGTATGATTGGCCAATTTTGGAATTTGTTTTGTAAGTTATTTATGCATTGCAATACATATAGGCAGGTAATGAGGAGATTTTTCTCTATTTGAAATTGTTTGAACAGCGCAACGTACGAAGAGTACCTTAAGCGCTACTTTGATTATAATACTGCATATTCTGCACTATTTTTGGCATGCCTGTTTCTAGCACACTTCGCAGAAAGTGTTGCTGTTTTGGAGGTACCAATAGGGATTTAGTAAGTACTCAGTTGACTCCCTCAGAGGGGATACCTAAATAGGTTTAGATATAGTAAAAGATATTTCTTTCTTGGTGACTAAGTACCCCATGGAACTAAATATGTACATAAAACGGATCCTGATCTGTGCACTTAGTAACATTCATAAGTGGTGATATGCAGAGCGCTTTTTGAGTGTTCTACCAGCCAAAACTTGCGAATTTGGTGTATTTTGGCTTCTTGAACATGGAAGTCTTTTGGACTACTTTTGAGAGCTCTTCTTGTAAATATGACTTACAATTAGTATTTACAAATAGTTTGGTTTTGCGTACAGTCTGTAGGCTTGTTTCAGTAAAATAGACTATGTTTTTGTGTAAGAATGGCTAGCATTAAGCGCGCTGTGTTGTGTGTTATGAGTGTATGACCCCCTTCTGAAAATGTCTGGAATGAGCTAAAATTGGTTTTTGTTGTCATTCTGTTATGCAAATGTCATTTAAAAAAACTACATTTTTTTTAAATTTAGGGAATGAATAATGTAACATATGCTAAATAGCTGCACGCTACCATTAAACTTGATAAAGTAAGAAATTATAGATATGTGCAAATTGCCACACTGGTACAGATAAATCAGAATTTACATTCAATAGGAATAAAATAGGCATCATAGATAGGTAGGAAAAAAAAACGAATTTGTGTGCTTTCACACAATTAGGACTAAAATGCAAAATGTTACAGTTTTATCCTTATATATTAATATTGAAAGGCATTCATATTATCTGAGTGAATTGGCTGTTGCTGAAATAAACACCACATTATAGAACGATAGATTTGTGCTGGCTTGAAAAGCGTGAGATGTTGACGCCTGCTGGTCAGAACACAGCTGTGTCAACAACACATGGCTATTTTTGGTCCCAAGCCATGAGGCCGAGTCGACTAGATTTTCAGTTAGCGCAAACACGGTATAAAGGCGTGCATTAAAAACTGCTGATTTTATAAGTCAGAAAAGACAGTTTCATTATTTTGGATAACAGAGAAAAGATTAAAAGGGATTTCCTTTCTTAATGCCTTTTTACATAAGTACATCTGTGGTTCTGCTGTTAAATAATAACTGTCCTTTAAAAGTGGCGCAGACTTTTTCAGTTTTAGTAAGGCTTCTGTGCTTTGTATTATAAATGAATACATTTAAAGGTGATAGGAAAGGAATGAGGCTTGCTTTTCATATATGGAACCATCAAAAGGATTTGTGATCATTAGTTTAAAAAAATAATAAATAAAGGAGGAGAATTTTGATTCTATGAAGGGAAAAAATGTTTCTTAAAAATAATAGCCATAAAAATGTTTTTGATGTTTTGTAATGTCTGATAATCATATTGTGAATAATATATAGCTCCTAGCATCAAAGTTGGATTTGAGTAGCACTTTACCATGATGTGGGGAGTACAATGTGAAATTTCACTTTATCTAGGCATATAAAAACCTATTTTTTAAGGGTATACCTTATACATTTCTGATCCCCCATCTCTGGGATATCTAGAGGACACCCTGGTGATCCCTAATATGCCAAAATATTGTAGGATATTCATTTTTAAGTGCCCCTACCACCAAAGTCGAAATTGAGCAAAAGTCACTATTTAAAAGTAATTCTGCCACTCAGGGCAATTTTTAAACTGATCAGAGGCTTCAATAAAGTATACATGCAGGTATAGAACAAACAACTGACCTACTGCACACCACACACTGTACACAAATGATAATAAGTATACAAAAACCAGCAGACGTTATTATCCTACCTTTAAATTATTGGCAAACACACCGGACAGGACTGCCTTTCAGCTGTGATTCTCCAGAGTTGCTTTGAATTGCAAAGACCGCATGGAAAGCCTTGCAAACAAAAATGGACAGCTGCTGAAAGGGTCAAAGGTCGGAGTTCTGCATTTAGCAACTTAGCAGGGTGAAGGGTAAAGTTTGCTTGGACACTTCGACCTCCGAAAAGTTTTTGAAAGACGAGATGACAGCGCAGAGAGAGGAAGAGAAGCTTTGCTTCCTATTTTTGGCAAACGCACGTTTTGCGCAGTCATATGAAACGAAGGAAAAGCAGCCTTGAGTAGAGCATTGATCTGCCATGTATATAAAAATAATGGTTTTAGTTTAAAGAATACTGTGCAAGGGCTAAGATAAGGAGGAAATGGATTTTAGTTTGCATTCATGCGCCCTCATGTTAATCTAGTACAATTGCTCAAGGAATTGGTAAATTGGTTATTAACGCTTTCTCAAGTACTCAATGTGCTTTTGTTAGGCTGAATCAGAAAATAGTCACTTTCTATGATATGTCCTACAAGTTGTTTGTGCCCAGTTGCCACAAATAGGGGTAAATAGTGTTGACAGAAGGTAAACCTGTTTCAGGTTTTCCTACTGTCAAAATGGGGGAAGGAGGTTAGCTCCTGGGCAAATTAAGGGTAGGCAAAATTATGTTTTCTCTCTTCTTTTTCTCACTCTTTCTTGAGTCTGTCTAAGCTGTCTAGGAAATAGCCATGAGACAGTTATTGGCTATTCTGTAATACTGTTTTAAAATTGTTAGAATTAATAAAATGATGAAAATATATGCTATGTTACTGCCCATCCTGTATGAAAGAATGAGTAGAACAGATTGATGTTCCCTTATTTGACCTTTAAAGGGGAACTGTATAGTGGGGGGTTTCTGTTAAAAAATCTCAGGTGGCAATACCATTATTGTTTATGTTATTCTCATGTTCTATACAGTTTTGCAAGGGCATTGCTAGTCTTTTATTAGCTAGTCTGTGTAATTGAGCTGACAGCCCTTATTAGAGCTGGAGAGAGGGTTTTTTTTCCTTTTGAAAATGATGTTGCATAGTCCGGATCGTGAACAGTAGAATGCAGGAAAGACGCCCATGTGATCCTTAGCAAACATTTTGAAGGAAAATATTGTTTTATAGGAGTTTGTTTGTCACAACATGTTCTGCTGGAGAAATTTATGTACCCACTATGTTGAGTTTTTTTAGTTCTTTTTGAAATAAGAATCCCTGTTAAATTAGCAGTTTTAGATTTTTCCTGCTGCGCCTATAACATGAAAGCATGACCCTAAGTGTAAACTGTAGGTGTTTTTATTAAGAGAAATTATTTTAGAAGTGTCTGCAGCCCTGTACAAGTAATGCAAGGTTCAGAAGTAGAACTGTAGAAAAGTTTCTTTTTCTTGAGGTTCTTCAGATGAATAATATAGGAATGCACAAATGTAAGGATTTGGAGTATGTCTGTATTGTTTTTCTTTTTTCCTCAAAATTTAGTAAATGAACACAGACTTCCTTGGCTGCTTGGGATTGGGTGACGTATTACTCTTGTCAGTTCACCAAAAAGTTCCTTTTATACTTGCCAATAGGTCTAGGGTGTTTTTTTATTCTCAGATAAGATGAAGTGGTTCTTGGGTGCCTTGCTAATGTATGGGGCGCCCCAGGACTAAGAGAGTATTCTGAGACTATCCTCTCTGTTGATAGATTATTTCTGTGCCTTGTCTAAAGATCTTTTTGTTCTGCCCACCAATAGATATTTGCTGCTCTACAACCATTGCCAGAGGGGCCCGGACATCAGATCCAGCCTGGGAGTCAGCACCAGTCCAGCCTACAGTCAAGATAAAGGGAACCAGCACAGGCGTTGCTGGCAACTAGGACCTCAGTGAAGGCCGGAAGCACTGGGACGTAAAGTGTGTACCCCTGCCACTGTCTTGGGCGAAAGACGGGGTCACAAATCAGGATGAAGAAATCTTTCTGTGGATCCAGTTTTTGATGCCGCCCAGCTGAGAGAGTCACAGACCGATAAGGACGGCAAGGAGGCTTTTACTTGAGGTGACCCCCTTTGAAACAAGGGTTGCTTCACATATCCCAGCATCAGGCCTTTTGAGTCCTGGTCCCCAAGTGAATGCAAGTCTGCGCCTTTGTTTGTTGATCAAGGGATGCCTGAGCATATTGGCTACAATCAGTGGCCCCAACAAAAGAGCAGTGCACCAGCGGAACAATACAGGAGTTAGGGAAGGACTTGAGTTTAGGGTACAGGTGCTGTGCCCTTGGTGCCTGTTAGATTAAAGTGAAGAAAACTGATGCACTGCCTGAGACACTGGACAGGATCGTTGAGGGTATTTGCCCTGGGGGTGATTGCCCTATTCTGAAAGAAAGACTTTTTCTTCTCAAACTGGGCCGTGATTCTTGAGTTGCGAGTTGTGCAGCTCCACCGTGGGAACAACAAGAGCCTGCCTGTGAGGCTCAAACGGACACAGGGAGAAGACTCCCCTCTGGCTGGTTTGTACAGCGGCTACAATTTCCCAAGGACTCTTTTTTTTGTTAGTAATGTACCCCTTTGGTCGTCCCATTTTTGAGGAGGAGCAGCCCTTTGCGGCTCCTTGTCCTAATTCCTATGGCCCTGTGTGGTCCTCCTGGTCCCACGGAGCCAGGATTGTTTTTGTAATAATCTGTCTGACTTCCCTGATATTTGTATTACTTATCATGCTTATTCTACACGAAAAACATTTTCCTGAGCAGTTACCAAATGTTACTTTACTCTTTCCTTAAGTATATTAATTGATACTCTAGCCCTCATAAAAGAAATACTGAAAAAGTCTATTGAAAATGTTTTTATTAGGTATGTGCTGTTGGCTATTCTGAAATTGAAATAGATAGTCACTGAAATACATCAGAGCCCTGAAACTTAGAATTAGACTAGATGGTTTTGGACTCTTGTTTCTGCTTGGGGCTGGAAGCTACTGACTATCCTGTATGTAATGTTGATACTTTTACATGCTGTGTATGTATCCAATGTGGTCCAATGCTTTGCTCCATTTGCATCTCTGCTTGTATACCTGCCAAAGGGAACGTTGCTGAAACAAAGGCCCAACAAATGTTGAATAAAGAGGTGGCCGAAATAATGTTAATAGATGTACGGGATGAATATCTAGATTACCCCAGATAAACGAATGTCTTCAGCCAATGCTGAAAGGGTCGTCTGTTGTAATTTGGCAGCACTTAAGTTAAGCATTGGCTAAAGCCTGTATTTAGAGGCTAAATTGTCCGCTTTGTGGAATCCATTTTGTATTTCTGGCAGCCATTTTGGTTGCCATGTGCTTCCATGTGCTCACCATGTGCTCTGTCCTACCTTCCTGTTAACTGCTCTTGAAATCTGCCTAGAGACAAGTTATATTTAGTTCCTCTTGCTTTGCACATGCTCAGTTGAGCTTGCGATACCAAAGGGGATGATGGACGGAGCGCTTGAGCTAATCAAACACTCACCCCCAGTCAACTGATCTGGGTTTAATCCATCATCATTCTTTAGCTCACTCCACCACCCCAGTTCAGACATGGCCATATGCAAATCAGTCTGACCCTGTGCCTCATGGGAACAGTCCAGCCCGAACTGCCAAGCCATGTCTTCCCTGGACCGGAAACAAGCATCCTGGGACCGGTTTCTGGCTATTCAGCCGTCATCAGCCAGGCTAGCTTGAATCCAGTGGCAAAGTGAGCAAGGGACCCACGTCTGGGCATTCCCTGCCAACTTAGGGCGAACAAAGCGATACCAAAGGGGATGATGGACGGAGCGCTTGAGCTAATCAAACACTCACCCCCAGTCAACTGATCTGGGTTTAATCCATCATCATTCTTTAGCTCACTCCACCACCCCAGTTCAGACATGGCCATATGCAAATCAGTCTGACCCTGTGCCTCATGGGAACAGTCCAGCCCGAACTGCCAAGCCATGTCTTCCCTGGACCGGAAACAAGCATCCTGGGACCGGTTTCTGGCTATTCAGCCGTCATCAGCCAGGCTAGCTTGAATCCAGTGGCAAAGTGAGCAAGGGACCCACGTCTGGGCATTCCCTGCCAACTTAGGGCGAACAAAGCGATACCAAAGGGGATGATGGACGGAGCGCTTGAGCTAATCAAACACTCACCCCCAGTCAACTGATCTGGGTTTAATCCATCATCATTCTTTAGCTCACTCCACCACCCCAGTTCAGACATGCCCATATGCAAATCAGTCTGACCCTGTGCCTCATGGGAACAGTCCAGCCCGAACTGCCAAGCCATGTCTTCCCTGGACCGGAAACAAGCATCCTGGGACCGGTTTCTGGCTATTCAGCCGTCATCAGCCAGGCTAGCTTGAATCCAGTGGCAAAGTGAGCAAGGGACCCACGTCTGGGCATTCCCTGCCAACTTAGGGTGAACAAAGCAATACCAAAGGGGATGATGGACGGAGCGCTTGAGCTAATCAAACACTCACCCCCAGTCAACTGATCTGGGTTTAATCCATCATCATTCTTTAGCTCACTCCACCACCCCAGTTCAGACATGGCCATATGCAAATCAGTCTGACCCTGTGCCTCATGGGAACAGTCCAGCCCGAACTGCCAAGCCATGTCTTCCCTGGACCGGAAACAAGCATCCTGGGACCGGTTTCTGGCTATTCAGCCGTCATCAGCCAGGCTAGCTTGAATCCAGTGGCAAAGTGAGCAAGGGACCCACGTCTGGGCATTCCCTGCCAACTTAGGGCGAACAAAGCGATACCAAAGGGGATGATGGACGGAGCGCTTGAGCTAATCAAACACTCACCCCAAGTCAACTGATCTGGGTTTAATCCATCATCATTCTTTAGCTCACTCCACCACCCCAGTTCAGACATGGCCATATGCAAATCAGTCTGACCCTGTGCCTCATGGGAACAGTCCAGCCCGAACTGCCAAGCCATGTCTTCCCTGGACTGGAAACAAGCATCCTGGGACCGGTTTCTGGCTATTCAGCCGTCATCAGCCAGGCTAGCTTGAATCCAGTGGCAAAGTGAGCAAGGGACCCACGTCTGGGCATTCCCTGCCAACTTAGGGCGAACAAAGCGAT
Organism: Calotriton arnoldi; assembly: GCA_963921515.1. Classification (NCBI taxonomy): domain Eukaryota; kingdom Metazoa; phylum Chordata; class Amphibia; order Caudata; family Salamandridae; genus Calotriton; species Calotriton arnoldi. Next base: position 64,842 of record CAWUFW010023089.1, on the reverse strand, counting down.
ACCAAAGGGGATGATGGACGGAGCGCTTGAGCTAATCAAACACTCACCCCCAGTCAACTGATCTGGGTTTAATCCATCATCATTCTTTAGCTCACTCCACCACCCCAGTTCAGACATGGCCATATGCAAATCAGTCTGACCCTGTGCCTCATGGGAACAGTCCAGCCCGAACTGCCAAGCCATGTCTTCCCTGGACCGGAAACAAGCATCCTGGGACCGGTTTCTGGCTATTCAGCCGTCATCAGCCAGGCTAGCTTGAATCCAGTGGCAAAGTGATCAAGGGACCCACGTCTGGGCATTCCCTGCCAACTTAGGGCGAACAAAGCGATACCAAAGGGGATGATGGACAGAGCGCTTGAGCTAATCAAACACTCACCCCCAGTCAACTGATCTGGGTTTAATCCATCATCATTCTTTAGCTCACTCCACCACCCCAGTTCAGACATGGCCATATGCAAATCAGTCTGACCCTGTGCCCCCCTTGCAGCTGTTCCGAGTTTATAAATGTCAGGATGTGTCTACTAGAAGTAGAAACTGTTAGCTCCACCCACTTGTCGACTGTGCATTTTCTGTATGACCTTATATGAATCTAAAACCAGCATTTGTGTTTGTACCGCCTTCATTTGAGCCCCTGTGTGGGTATAAAAGGACCATGGTCCTTCCATTCATTGTGCTACTTCATGCATTACTGAAGGGTGATGTGCGGAATTTAGCTCCACCTCATGAGGTTTAATAAACTCTGTCTTTCTTATTCCAGTTTCTATGCCAACTTCTTCCTAAGTGTCTGAGGACTCTGTGCAGAGAAGGGTGAACCCCTAAGCACTGGTAGGCCTTGCTGAGGCTCACTACTACACCTGGACACCAAGAACTTTTGCAAGTGCATCCTCTTCCTGGTCTCCCTCAAAGTTGTGCTTTGGGCTCCGAGTAGCCCCCGCCACGAGCACCAACTGCACTGAAGAACTCTGGCCTTCACTCCACGAGTGTCCTGTGAGCCAGCTCCAAGTGCGTCCACTCGAGGCTCCTTCACGATCGCTAGTCCATTGGCTAGTGGGTCCTCCCGAAGGCAACTCTTCTTCTGCTTGGGCTTTCCTGGTTGCTCCAGATGTGCCCTGACTTACTCTTGCTGGGTGAGTCCCTCAGACCTTGCTGGTCTGCACCAAAGTCCTTTCTCTGTTTCTATATGACTTGCCGTTGCCAAGGCTTGTTGGGTCCAATCTGGTCGCCAATACCCCAGCACTCGACAGACTTTGTGGGACAGATCAAATCCAGCTCCTGGTTGTCGTCGACACCTCCTGGACCTCGTGGCTGAAGAGTTAAGACACCCATCAACCTACCTGAAGCACCCGACATCGGTGGGCATCTGCTCATCGCCTTCCTGGTCACTGGCTAGTGACCCAGACTCTGTCCCCTCTGCTTTCAGGTTCTTCAGATCTCCGATCCATCCTTGGATCCACCCGGACACTTTCGACTTGGTCGCCAGGAGCACTTTGCAGCAGATAGCCATTGAAATCGACGACGAAACCCGACTCCAAAAGACACCTATGCACCCAGCTTCCCTGGGTGAGGTAACTCGAGTACTCCGGTGCTCCCGTGTGTATTGACTCTAGAACTGCCTAGTTCTAAAGGGGTTTGCTCCAAGTCCTCTTCTAAGTGTCCTTTTCTTTTAAAAATCCAACCGCGACTTTCCCCATAGAAGTTAACGGTGATTCGCGGCTGTGTTCCCACACTGCACGCGTCCCCCGTGGGTCCCCTGTGTCACTACCTTGGGTGGTTCCTTGTGGTCCAAGCACTTCTACAGGCTCTAGGCCTTGTGTCTAGCTCAGTCATGGTTCTTATACCACTTTTTTGGTATATGGTTTGGTACGCCCCTAGGGCCCAAACGTGTATTTGTGCTATTACTGTTGATAACTGACTTGTAACCTATGTACTTCGAACTCTAGCCTCATAAAGAGACTAGAGGGGTGTGTTTAAGACTAAATACATATATTTTATATATATACCTGGTGTGGTCCTCTTTCATTTGATCACTCAAGAGATTATAGACTGGTAAAACAAGCTGCTTTACATTCTTTCAAGACTTAGCCTGAAGGCTGCTCTCCATAGCTACCACTAGGATAGCTTTCAATAAAGGTTGTCTTTAACCTATCTCCATAAGGGGTTGTTTGGACTGGTACAATGTGCCCACTTTAATTAGTGGACAGCATATACCAGGCCAACTTCTCACATTGGTGTGCAGCGTGTGGGATTCCAGCTTGCTATTGTTTTACCAGATAATCTCAATTGAATTGATCAACTGAAAACCACCAAGGGTACCTTAGGTACATATAAAAACAAGCTTAGTATACAGTAAGTTCTACTGAACTTAGAGTTGTGTGTTAAGGGCTTAGCACACCCTTTCTACAACTCAAGAGAGTTTAATAGGCCACACTAGAGTAGGTAGTGCATACACCACACCTCACTAGTAATGTCTTCACTGCCAGGAACCAGTGGGCTCCTGCCATCCAAATATGACAACCTCCCATTCTTGGAATTGAGAGAGTTGTCCAAGATTAGGAAGCTGAAGACAGGCAAAAGTGCCAACACCCAACGTCTCATGGAGATGCTTCTGCTAGATGATCTCAGAAGACACATAGGGTCTGCAAGGGTAGGCAGAGAGGGTGGGGCAGAAGATGAGGAAGGGACCACGGGTGAAAATACCCAGGACCTGACCTCTGAAACTGGCCAGGAAGATGACAATGATCTTGCCCTGGAAAATGCAGCTCCTCCTGCAGATGAGGAGGAGGATCAGAATGACCTCCCCTTTGTTCCACCAGGAAGAGTTGTGAGTGTGCCCAGAAGGTCCAGATCTCCTTCTCAGGAGTCTAACCATTCTGACACCTCAGTAGGGACCTCTGTTTCTTCTCATAGGAGGGAATCCTCTAATGAGAGGAAAAAGAGACTGCTCCAGTATGAAGAAGCTCAGCTTAGGATCAGAAGAGAGCAGTTGGCTATAGACAGGGAGTCCCTAGAGCTCCATAGACAAAGAAGAAAGTTGGGACTAGAGTCCCATGGTGGCAGCAACTTCCCTAGTGGTAGGGAAATGTCTTATGACCATAGGAACCTGAGCAAGATTGTCCCTCCCTACCAGAGTGGGGATGACATCCACAAATGAATTACTGCACTGGAGAGGGCCTGTAAAGTACAGAGGGTCCCTCAGGAGCAGTGGGCAGCAATCTTGTGGCTCTCCTTTGCAGACAAAGGTAGAGATAAGCTCCTCACTGTTAGAGAAGAGGATGCTGATGATTATCAAGTCTTAAAAAGTGCATTGATTGATGGGTTTGGCCTAACAACTGAACAATACAGGTTAAAGTTCAGAGATACCCAAAAGGCACAAAATCAAGACTGGGTGGACTTTGTTGATTGTTCTGCTAAGGCTCTGGAAGGTTGGTTATTGGGCCGTAAGGTATGTGACTTCAAAGGATTGTACAATCTTATTATGAGGGAGCAGATTCTTAATAACTGTCAAAATCAGCTGTTGCATCAGTACCTGGTGGACTCTGATCTGACCTCTCCCCAAGAATTGGGAAAGAAGGCAGACAAATGGGTCAGAACCAGGGTGAGGCAGAAGGTACAGAACCAAGGTGGTGACCCAAAGAAGCAAGATTCTAAAAACTCTGACAAGGGTGGAGAGAAGGGTAAAGACCAGAAGTCTTCACAAGGCCCCCAAAAATCTTCTTCAGGTGGGGATTCAGTCTAACAAAGGGAAAGGCCAAAAGAAACCATGGTGCAAAGTCTGTAAGCAAAAGACACACTGGACCAGTGATTGCACCGAGTCCAAAGACTCTATTCCAGCCCCCACCAATGCCCCTAAGGCACCTGTTCCCCCTAGTGCAGTTACAAATGGTGGTGGAAGTACACAAGCCAAGGGTTTAGTAGGGTTGACCCTGGGTACTGAGATGGGCTCTGGCCTAGTCAGAGAACCCACTCAGGCTGTCCTAGTCTGTGATGGAGGCATGGATATGACCTCCTCTGTGAGTCCCAGTAATCTGGGCAAGTACAGACAACAGCCATTAATAAATGGAAAAGAGGTTTTGGCATTCAGGGACACAGGAGCAAGTGTCACTATGGTGACACAAGATCTTGTGGATCCTGGGCAGATTATACTTGGTGAAATGTACCAAGTGACCATGCTAGCAACGTCAGAACAGACCATTCTCTGGCAGTTGTTAACTTCTCCTGGGGAGGGGTAACTGGCCTTAAGAAGGTTGTGGTGAGTGCAGACCTACCAGTTGAATGCTTGCTTGGCAATGATCTAGAAACTTCAGCTTGGGCAGAAGTGGAGCTCAGGGCCCATGCAGAAATGCTGGGCATCCCTGCAGATGTGTTTGCTGTGACCAGGTCACAGGCCAAAATGACTAACACTGAACAGGCCTTGGATGCTGGAACAATGGACCAAGTGCCATCCAAGAGGAGGAGTAGTAGGGTTAAGGCAGTGCCTTCCCCCTTGGCTCAGAAGGAAGATCAGTCTCTTGAGGGAGATGATCTCAGTCCTGAAGAAGGAACTGTCCCAGAGGAGCTTGAGCCTGATCAGGTTGAGTTCTTAGGGACAGGGGGCCCTTCCAGGGCAGATCTGAGCCAGGAGCAGCAGAGCTGCCCTCTCTTGAACCCCTCAGACAGCAAGCTGCTGCTGAGGCTGCTGGGAATGCTAGTGGTCCCCATAAAGTGTATTGGGATGATGGACTCTTGTACTCGGAGTGTAGAGACCCCAAGCCTGGTGCCACCAGGAGGTTGGTTATACCTCTGAAGTTCAGGGGCTTCCTATTGACCCTAGCCCATGATATTCCTCTAGCAGGTCACCTGGGCCAGAACAAGACTTGGGACAGAATTGTCCCTCACTTTCACTGGCCCCACATGTCTGAAGACACCAAGGAGTTTTGCCGCTCCTCTGTAACCTGCCAGGCCAGTGGCAAGGCAAGTGGCACTACAAAGACCCCCTGATACCACTACCTGTGGTGGGGGTTCCCTTTGAAAGGGTGGGGATTGACATTGTTGGTCCCATGGATCCCCAAACAGCATCTGGGCACAGGTTTATCCTGGTGGTGGTGGACCATGCAACTAGGTACCCAGAGGCTATTCCCCTTAGGACCACTACAGCACCTGTGGTGGCAAGAGCCCTCCTGGGAATGTTCTCAAGAGTGGGCTTCCCTAAGGAGGTTGTATCAGACAGGGGTGCTAACTTTATGTCTGGATACTTGAAGGCAATGTGGAAGGAGTGTGGAGTGACTTATAAATTCACCACACCCTATCACCCACAATGCAATGGTTTAGTTGAGAGGTTCAACAAAACCTTAAAGGGCATGATTAAAGGGCTCCCAGAAAAGCTTAGGCGAAGATGGGACATACTCTTGCCCTGCCTTTTGTTTGCATACAGGGAGGTGCCTCAAAAGGGGTTGGCTACAGCCCTTTTGAACTTTTGTTTGGCCATCCTGTCAGGGGTCCATTGTGTCTGGTGAAGGAAGGATGGGAGTTACCTCTCAAGCCCCCAAAGCAGGACATAGTGGACTACGTACTTGGTCTCCGCTCCTGGATGGCTGAGTATATGAAAAAGTCAACTAAAAACCTTGAGGCTAGTCAGGAACTACAAAAAGCCTGGCATGACCAAAAGGCTGTACTGACTGTTTACCAGCCAGGGCAGAAGGTGTGGGTGTTGGAGCCAGTGGCCCCAGCAGCTCTCCAAGACAAATGGAGTGGACCCCATACCATTGTTGAGCAGAAGGGTGAGGTTACCTATTTGGTAGACCTAGGAACACCCAGGAGTCCCCACAGGGTTCTCCATGTCAACAGATTGAAACCATATGTGGACAGGGCAGACATGGGCTTGCTCATGGCTACTGATGAGGGACAGGAGGAAGAGAGTGACCCACTCCCTGACCTGCTCTCACAGAACCCTGATGATGGGTCAGTGGATGGTGTAGCCTTGGCAGGCAGCCTCACTGCCCAGCAGCAAACTGATTGCAGACAGGTGCTCAATCAGTTCAGACATATGTTCTCTCTGACTCCAAGTCAGACCACCTGGTGCACTCATGAAGTGGACACTGGGGACAGTCTGCCTATTAAAAATTAGATTTATAGGCAACCTGACCATGTCAGGGACTGTATCAGGACAGAAGTCCAGAAAATGTTGGATTTGGGAGTTATTGAACCCTCAGATAGCCCTTGGGCTAGTCCAGTGGTCATTGTGCCAAAACCTCACACCAGTGGTGGGAAAAGAGAGATGAGGTTTTGTGTGGACTACAGGGGTCTCAATGCAGTCACTAAGACTGATGCCCATCCAATACCCAGGGCAGATGAGCTAATAGACACTTTGGCCTCAGCCAAGTACCTAAGCACATTTGACCTAACAGCTGGCTACTGGCAGATCAGGCTAGCTGATGATGCAAAGCCAAAAACAGCATTCTCAACCCCTAGTGGGCATTATCAATTTGTGGTAATGCCCTTTGGTTTGAAAAATGCACCTGCCACTTTCCAAAGGTTGGTGAATACAGTTCTCACAGGTCTGGAAGCCTACAGTGCAGATTATCTTGATGATATTGCTGTCTTTAGCTCCACCTGGGAGGATCACCTGGTCCACCTAAGGAATGTTTTGGAGGCCCTGCAAAAGGCAGGCCTCACTATCAAGGCCACCAAGTGCCAGATAGGGCAGAGTCAGGTTGTATACCTGGGCCACCTTGTAGGTGGAGGCCAGATTCAACCACTTCAGAGCAAAATCCAGACCATCATGGACTGGGTTGCTCCAACTACCCAGACTCAGGTGAGAGCCTTCTTAGGCCTGACTGGGTATTATAGGAGATTTGTCAAGGGGTATGGATCAATAGTGACACCCCTGAATGACTTAACTTCCAAAAGAATGCCCAAAAAGGTTCAGTGGACAGCAAGCTGTCAAAAGGCATTTGATGACCTGAAGCAGGCCATGTGCACTGCTCCCATTCTACAGAGTCCTGATTACTCCAAGAAGTTCATTGTCCAAACAGATGCATCTGAATTGGGGGTAGGGGCTGTACTGTCACAATTGAATGATGAAGGTCAGGATCAGCCAGTAGCTTTCATTAGCAGAAGGCTGACCCCTAGAGAGAAACGTTGGTCAGCCATTGAGAGGGAGGCCTTTGCTGTGGTTTGGGCTCTGAAGAAGTTGAGGCCATACTTGTTTGGTACTCACTTCCTTGTTCAGACAGACCATAAGCCCCTCTTATGGCTAAAACAAATGAAGGGTGAAAGTCCCAAACTGCTTAGGTGGTCCATTTCCCTACAGGGGATGGACATTACAGTGGAACATAGACCTGGGCGTAACCATGCCAATGCAGATGGACTCTCTAGGTATTTCCACTTAGAACATGAAGACTCAACTGGTCAAGGTTAGTTTAATGTCCCTACGTTTGGGGGGGTTGTGTAGGAGAGCAGGATCTGTTTCACATGGGTACCCCCACTTTTTGCTGATGCTTCACTGTTTTTTTACTTTAGTCTGGCTGGGGCCCTGCTAATCAGAACCCCAGCCTAGCTGCTTCCTCTCTAAAATGGTTTCCATGTACCTTAGGTACATCTTTGATTGGATTCTGGAGTGCCCTTATAAGTCCCTAGTATATGGTATACTATGTACCCAGGGCATAGGTACCCCAGAGGCCTACCAGGGGCTGAAGCATATATTATGCCACCCCTGGGAAGCCCTCCAAAAAGACACCACAGGTCTGATACTGCAGCCTGGGTAAGGTGGTGCATGCACCTCTTACTGTGGTATATGCTACCTATATCACTACCATTGCACATACATATAAACCTATAAGTCACTCCTATGGCAGGCCTTAACAATCCTGAAGGCAGAGTGCTTGGTTTTTATGTGAGAGGGTGCCCCTGCATGAGCAGAGCCCCTCTGCAGCGTTCGGAGTCAATCCTCTGGTGCTGTTTGTGGTGCAGCCTGACCATACACTCTTAAGTGCATTATAACCTCGCGGTAAATGCTAACTTTGGGATGGCTGCACAGAAACATGTCGTGTTTGGTATCAAACACTTTGGAATACTACCCCCCGCCAGTTCTGGCGGCAGGGGTAGCATTCCACCCTTCTAGAGGGAGAGACATGTACACACCGGCATACCCGGTATTAACTTTTCCGAGCCCTGGCATCACAAAATGGATGCCGCTGCCACAGACACGGGTCTGGCATCCTGCTGCTGACCGAAACTCCGGCAGCGGAGGCCTGGACAATAGGTTTCCTGTCGCAGGGAGGTGTAACCACCTCCCCAGACAGGATAGTGTGTATTGGGGCTGGGCGGGAGTACTCTCTGGTGCTTTGAAGTCCTGCACTGGGGGCACGTTTGGTGTCCCTGTGCATAGTCCAGTTCAAACCGGTTGCAGGGGCTACCTGCCCCTGCTCTGGCATGAAACTGGACAAAGGGAATGGGTGTAACCACCCCTCTTCCCTGACCCTCCCATAGGTGGGTCCCCAGAGTATGTCCAACCCCCTAACTTAGTATAAGTATGGGACCCCAGTCCTTAGGACTTTAGATTATCCCTGGACGAAACTCTGAATGTGAATCCTGGACCTTCGACGCTCTACCTGAAGATTAGAGGACTGAAGAATCTCCCTTGGGGTCAAGGAGTGACTCCCCTGCTTGGCAGGCACCAAAGAAGCAACTGTCCAGTCTGCATCGCTGAAGCTCCCGCCGGACGCCGAAGTCTTTGCATCACCAGAGGTGGATTTCCAGACTTCCCCGAGGCTGCCCTGAGACCCAAGCGAAGCTGAGGCACATAGCTGTCGTGGGTAACATGGAACCGTGACCCATGGATACCGAGAACTTTTGCAAGTGCATCCTCTTCCTGGTCTCCCTCGAAGTTGTGCTTTGGGCTCCAAATAGCCCCCACCAGGAGCAGCAACTGCACTGAAGATCTCTGGCCTCCACTCCACTAGTGTCCTGTGAGCCAGCTCCAAGTGCATCCACTTGCGGCTCCTTTGCGATCGCTAGTCTGTTGGCTAGTGTGTCCTCCCTAAGACAACTCTTCTTCTGCTTGAACTTTCCTGGTTGCTCTAGACGTGCCCTGACTTACCCTTGCTGGGTGAGTCCCTCAAACCTTGCTGGTCTGCAAGAAAGTCCTTTCTCTGTTTCTACGTGACTTGCCGTTGCCAAGGCTTGTTGGGTCCAATAGAGTCGCCGACACCCCAGCACTCGACAAACATTGTGGAGCAGCTCGAATCCAGCACCTGGTTGTCGTCGACACCTCCTGGACCTCGTGGCTGAAGAGTCAAGACACCGATCAACCTACCTGAAGCACCCGACATCGGTGGGCATCTGCTCATCGCCTTCCTGGTCACTGGCTAGTGACCCAGACTCTGTCCCCTCTGCTTTCAGGTTCTTCAGATCTCCGATCCATCCTTGGATCCACCCGGACACTTTCGACTTGGTCGCCAGCAGCACTTTGCAGCAGATCGCCATTGAAATCGACGACGAAACCCGACTCCAAAAGACACCTATGCACGCGGCTTCCCTGGGTCAGGTAACATGAGTACTCCGGTGCTCCCATGGGTATTGACTCTAGAACTGCCTAGTTCTAAAGGGGTTTGCTCCAAGTCCTCTTCCAAGTGTCCTTTTCTTTTAAAAATCCAACCGCGACTTTCCCCATTGAAGTTAACAGTGATTCGCGGCTGTGTTCCCACACTGCACGCGTCCCCCATGGGTCCCCTGTGTCACTACCTTGGGTGGTTCCTTGTGTTCCAAGCACTTCTACAGGCTCTAGGCCTTGTGTCTAGCTCAGTCGTGGTTCTTATACCACTTTTTTGGTATATGGTTTGGTACGCCCCTAGGGCCCAAACGTGTATTTGTGCTATTACTGTTGATAACTGACTTGTAACCTATGTACTTCGAACTCTAGCCTCAGAAAGAGACTAGAGGGGTGTGTTTAAGACTAAATACATATATATTATATATATACCTGGTGTGGTCCTCTTTCATTTGGTCACTCAAGAGATTATAGACTGGTAAAACAAGCTGCTTTACATTCCTTCAAGACTTAGCCTGAAGGCTGCTCGCCATAGCTACCACTAGGATAGCTTTCAATAAAGGTTGTCTTTAACCTATCTCCATAAGGGGTTGTTTGGACTGGTACAAGGTGCCCACTTTAATTAGTGGACAGCATATACCAGGCCAACTTCTCACACTGCTGTACTCATAAATTCCCTCAAACACTACCCATGCACTCATCCATGCACTCAGGCACCATCCATGCACTCCTCCATTCACCCTGGCACTACCCGTGCACTCATCCATGTACTCAGGCACTACCCATGCACTGCTCTAATCACCCAGGCACTACCCATGCACTCATTCATGCACTTTAGCTCTACCCATGCACCCATTGAATACCTCAGACACTACTATTGCACTCATCCATTCCTGCAAACACTACCCATGCACTCATCCATGCACTCAGGCACTACCCATGCACTCCTCCATTCACTCTGGCACTGCACATGCACTCATCCATGTACTCAGGCTCTACCAATGCACTCATCCAATCACTCAGACACTACCATTGCACTAATCCATTCCCTCAAACACTACCCATGCACTCACCCATGCACTCCGGCACTACCTATGCACTCCTCCAATCACCTAGGCACTACCCATGCACTCATCCATGCACTCAAGCTCTACCTATGCATTGCTCCATGTACTCAGGCCCTACCCATGCACTCATTTAAGCACTCAGGCTCTACCCATGCACCCATCCAATCACTCAGGCACTACTATTGCACTCATCCATTCCCTCAAACACTACCCATGCACTCATCCATGCACTCAGGCTCTACCCATACACTCATGCAATCACTCAGGCACTACTGCTGCACTCATCCATTGCCTCAAACACTACCCATGCACTCATCCATATACTCAGGCAGTACCCATGCACTGTTCCAATCACCCAGGCACTACCCATATACTCATGCAATCTGCCAGGCACTACCCATGCACTCATGCTATCATTCAGACACTACTGTTGTACTCATCCATTCCCTGAAACACTACTCATGCACTCATCCATGCACACAGGCACTACCCATACACTCCTCCAATCACCCAGGTACTACCCATGCACTCATCCAAAGTGCCAGGCATTACCCATACACTCATCCAATCACTCAGACACTACTATTGCACTCATCCATTCCATCCAACACTACCCATGTACTCATCCATGCACTCAGGCACTACCCATGCACTTCTCCAATTACCCAGGAACTACCCATGCACTCAGGCTCTACCTATGCATTGCTCCATGTACTCAAGCACTACCCATGCACTGTTCCCATCACCCAGGCACTACCCATGCACTCATTCCTGCACTCAGGCTCTACCAATGCACTCATCTAATCACTCAGACACTACTATTGCACTCATCCATTCCCTCAAACACTACCCATGCACTCATACATTCACTCAGTCACTACACTTTCACTCCTCCATTCACCCTGGCACTAACCATGCACTCATCCATGCACTCATCCAATCACTCAGACACTACTATTGCACTCATCCATTTACTCAAACACTACCCATGCACTGATCCATGTACTCAGGCACTACACATGCACTCCTCCATTCACCCTGGCACTACCCATGCACTCATCCATGCACTGAAACTCTACCCATGCACTCATCCAATCATGCAGGCACTACTATTGCACTCGTCCATTCCCTCAAACACTACCAATGCACTCAGGCACTACACATGCACTCATCCAATCAGCCAGGCACTACCAATGCACTCATCCATGCACTCAGGCTCTACCTATGCATTGCTCCATGTACTTAGGCACTATCCATGCACTGCTCCAATCACCCACACACTACCCATGCACTCATCCATGCACTCAGGCTCTACCCATACACTCATTTAATCACTCAGGCACTACTACTGTACTCATCCATTCCCTCAAACACTACACATGCACTCACCTATGCACTCCGGCTCTACCTATGCACTCCTCCAATCACCCAGGCACTACCCATGCACTCATCCATGCACTCAGGCTTTACCTATGCATTGCTCCGTGTACTCAGACACTACCCATGCACTGCTCCAAATACCCAGTGACTACCCATGCACTCATTCAAGCACTCAGGCTCTACCCATGTACTCATCAATCTCTCAGGCAGTACCCATGCACTGTTCCAAACACCCAGACACTACCCCTATACTCATGCAATCAGCAAGACACTACCCATGCACTCATGCTATCATTCAGAAACTACTGTTGCACTCATCCATTCCCTCAAACACTACCCATGCACTCAGGCACTACCCATACACTCCTCCAATCACCCAGGCACTACCCATGCACTCAGGCTCTACCTATGCATTGCTCCATGTACTCAGGCACTACCCATGCACTGCTCCCAGGACCTACTCATGCACTCATTCATGCACTCAGGCTCTACCCATGCACTCATCCAATGTGCCAGACACTACCCATACACTCATCCAATCACTCAGACAATACTATTGCACTCATCCATTCCCTCAAACACTACCCGTGCACTCATCCATGCACTCCTCCAATCACCCAGGCACTACCCATGCACTCAGGCTCTACCTAGGCATTGCTCCATGTACTCAGGCACTACCCATGCACTGCTCGCAGGACCTACTCATGCACTCATTCATGCACTCAGGCTCTACCCATGCACTGATCCAATCACTCAGACAGTACTATTGCACTCATCCATTCCCTCAAACACTACCCATGCACTCATCCATGCACTCAGGCACTACACCTGCAATCCTCCATTCACCCTGGCACTAACCATCCACTCATCCATGCACACAGACTCTACCCATGCACTCACCCAATCACTCACACACTACTATCGCACTCATCCATTCCCTCAAACACTACCCATGCACTCATCAATGCACTCCTCCATTCACTGTAGCACTACCCATGCACTCATCCAATCACTCAGACAATACTATTGCACTTATCCATTCCCTCAAACACTACCCATGCACACATTCATCCACTCAGGCATTACCTATGCAATGCTCCATGTACTCAGGCACTACCCATGCACTCCTCCAATCACCCAGGCACTACCCGTGTAATCATTCATGAGCTCAGGCTCTACCCATGCACTCATCCAATCACTGAGACACTAATATTGCACTCATCCATTCCCTCAAACACTACCAATGTACTCATCCATGCACTCAGGCACTACACATAGACTCCTCCAATCACCCAGGTACTACCCATGCACTCATCCGTGCTCTATCTATGCATTGCTCCATGTACTCAGGCACTACCCATGCACGGCTCCAATCACCCAGACACTACCCATGCACTCAGGCTCTACCCATACACTCATTCAATCACTCAGGCACTACTGCTGTACTCATCCATTCCCTCAAACAATACCCATGCACTCATCCATGTAGTCAGGCACTACCCATGCACTCCTCCAATCAACCAAACACTACCCATGCACTCACCCATAGACTTTAGCTCCACCCATGTACTCATCCAATCACTCACACTACTATTGCACTCATCCATTCCCTCAAACACTACCCATGCACTCATCCATGCACTCAGGTGCTACCCATGCACTCCTCAAATCACTCAGACTCTACTATTGCACTCATCCATTCCCTCAAACACTACCTGTGCACTCATCCATGCACTCAGGCACTACCCATGCACTGTTCCAATCGCCCAGGTACTACCCCTATACTCATGCAATCAGCCAGACACTACCCATGCACTCATGCTATCATTCAGACACTACTGTTGCACTCATCCATTCCCTCAAACACTACCCATGCACTCATTCATGCACTCAGGCACTACCAATACACTCCTCCAATCACCCAGGCACTACCCATGCACTCATCCAATGCACCAGGCACTACCCATACACTCATCCAATCACTCAGACACTACTATTGCACTCATCCATTCCCTCAAACACTACCCATGCACTCATCCATGCACTCAGGCACTACACATGCACTCCTGCAATCACCCAGGAACTACCCATGCGCTCAGGCTCTACCTATGCATTGCTCCATGTACTCAGGCACTACCCATGCACTGCTCCAGTCACCCAGGCACTACCCATGCACTCAGGCTCTACCCATGCACTCATCCAATCACTCAGACACTACTATTGCACCAATCCATTCCCTCAAACACTACCCATGCACTCATACATGCACTTAGGCAATACACCTGCACTCCTCCATCTAACCTGGCACTAACCATGCACTCATCCATGCACACAGACTCTACCCATGCACTCATCCAATCACTCAGGCACTACCCTTGCACTCTTCCATTCACCCTGGCACTACCCATGCACTCATCCATGCACTCAGCTCTACCCATGCACTCATCCAATCACTCAGACACTACTATTGCACTCATCCATTACCTGAAACACTACCCATGCACTCATCCATGCAATCAGGCACTACCTATGCACTCCGCCAATCACCCAGGCACTACCCATGCACTCATCCATGCACTCAGGCTCTACCTATGCATTGCTCCATGTACTCAGGCACTACCCAGGCACTCCTGCAATCACCCAGGCACTACCCATGCACTCATTCATGCACTCAGGCTCTACCAATTCACTCATCCAATCACTCAGACACTAATATTGCACTCATCCATTCCCTCAAACACTACCCATGCACTCATCCATGCACTCAGGTGCTACCCATGCACTCCTCAAATCACCCAGACTCTACTATTGCACTCATCCATTCCCTCAAACACTACCTGTGCACTCATCCATGCACTCAGGCTCTACCCATACACTCATTCAATCAATCAGGAACTACTGCTGTAATCATCCATTCCCTCAAACCTTACCCATGCACTCATCCATGTAGTCAGGCACTACCCATGCACTCCTCAAATCACCCAAACACTACAAATGCACTCACCCATGCACTTTAGCTCTACCCATGCACTCATCCAATCACTCACACTACTATTGCACTCATCCATTCCCTCAAACACTACCTGTGCACTCATCCATGCACTCGGGCACTACCCATGCACTCCTCCAATCACCCAGGCACTACCCATGCACTCATCCATGCACTCAGGCTCTACCTATGCATTGCTCCATGTACTCAGGCACTACCCATGCACTGTTCCAATCACCCAGGCACTACCCATGCACTCATTCATGCACTCAGGCTTTACCCATGCACTGATGCAATCACTCAGGCACTACTTCTGTACTCATCCATTCCCTCAAACACTACCCGTGCACTCATCCATGCACTCAGGCACTACCCATGCACTCCTCCAATCACCCAGGCACTACCCATGCACTCAGGCTCTACCTAGGCATTGCTCCATGTACTCAGGCACTACCCATGCACTGCTCGCAGGACCTACTCATGCACTCATTCATGCACTCAGGCTCTACCCATGCACTGATCCAATCACTCAGACAGTACTATTGCACTCATCCATTCCCTCAAACACTACCCATGCACTCATCCATGCACTCAGGCACTACACCTGCAATCCTCCATTCACCCTGGCACTAACCATCCACTCATCCATGCACACAGACTCTACCCATGCACTCACCCAATCACTCACACACTACTATCGCACTCATCCATTCCCTCAAACACTACCCATGCACTCATCAATGCACTCCTCCATTCACTGTAGCACTACCCATGCACTCATCCAATCACTCAGACAATACTATTGCACTTATCCATTCCCTCAAACACTACCCATGCACACATTCATCCACTCAGGCATTACCTATGCAATGCTCCATGTACTCAGGCACTACCCATGCACTCCTCCAATCACCCAGGCACTACCCGTGTAATCATTCATGAGCTCAGGCTCTACCCATGCACTCATCCAATCACTGAGACACTAATATTGCACTCATCCATTCCCTCAAACACTACCAATGTACTCATCCATGCACTCAGGCACTACACATAGACTCCTCCAATCACCCAGGTACTACCCATGCACTCATCCGTGCTCTATCTATGCATTGCTCCATGTACTCAGGCACTACCCATGCACGGCTCCAATCACCCAGACACTACCCATGCACTCAGGCTCTACCCATACACTCATTCAATCACTCAGGCACTACTGCTGTACTCATCCATTCCCTCAAACAATACCCATGCACTCATCCATGTAGTCAGGCACTACCCATGCACTCCTCCAATCAACCAAACACTACCCATGCACTCACCCATAGACTTTAGCTCCACCCATGTACTCATCCAATCACTCACACTACTATTGCACTCATCCATTCCCTCAAACACTACCCATGCACTCATCCATGCACTCAGGTGCTACCCATGCACTCCTCAAATCACTCAGACTCTACTATTGCACTCATCCATTCCCTCAAACACTACCTGTGCACTCATCCATGCACTCAGGCACTACCCATGCACTGTTCCAATCGCCCAGGTACTACCCCTATACTCATGCAATCAGCCAGACACTACCCATGCACTCATGCTATCATTCAGACACTACTGTTGCACTCATCCATTCCCTCAAACACTACCCATGCACTCATTCATGCACTCAGGCACTACCAATACACTCCTCCAATCACCCAGGCACTACCCATGCACTCATCCAATGCACCAGGCACTACCCATACACTCATCCAATCACTCAGACACTACTATTGCACTCATCCATTCCCTCAAACACTACCCATGCACTCATCCATGCACTCAGGCACTACACATGCACTCCTGCAATCACCCAGGAACTACCCATGCGCTCAGGCTCTACCTATGCATTGCTCCATGTACTCAGGCACTACCCATGCACTGCTCCAGTCACCCAGGCACTACCCATGCACTCAGGCTCTACCCATGCACTCATCCAATCACTCAGACACTACTATTGCACCAATCCATTCCCTCAAACACTACCCATGCACTCATACATGCACTTAGGCAATACACCTGCACTCCTCCATCTAACCTGGCACTAACCATGCACTCATCCATGCACACAGACTCTACCCATGCACTCATCCAATCACTCAGGCACTACCCTTGCACTCTTCCATTCACCCTGGCACTACCCATGCACTCATCCATGCACTCAGCTCTACCCATGCACTCATCCAATCACTCAGACACTACTATTGCACTCATCCATTACCTGAAACACTACCCATGCACTCATCCATGCAATCAGGCACTACCTATGCACTCCGCCAATCACCCAGGCACTACCCATGCACTCATCCATGCACTCAGGCTCTACCTATGCATTGCTCCATGTACTCAGGCACTACCCAGGCACTCCTGCAATCACCCAGGCACTACCCATGCACTCATTCATGCACTCAGGCTCTACCAATTCACTCATCCAATCACTCAGACACTAATATTGCACTCATCCATTCCCTCAAACACTACCCATGCACTCATCCATGCACTCAGGTGCTACCCATGCACTCCTCAAATCACCCAGACTCTACTATTGCACTCATCCATTCCCTCAAACACTACCTGTGCACTCATCCATGCACTCAGGCTCTACCCATACACTCATTCAATCAATCAGGAACTACTGCTGTAATCATCCATTCCCTCAAACCTTACCCATGCACTCATCCATGTAGTCAGGCACTACCCATGCACTCCTCAAATCACCCAAACACTACAAATGCACTCACCCATGCACTTTAGCTCTACCCATGCACTCATCCAATCACTCACACTACTATTGCACTCATCCATTCCCTCAAACACTACCTGTGCACTCATCCATGCACTCGGGCACTACCCATGCACTCCTCCAATCACCCAGGCACTACCCATGCACTCATCCATGCACTCAGGCTCTACCTATGCATTGCTCCATGTACTCAGGCACTACCCATGCACTGTTCCAATCACCCAGGCACTACCCATGCACTCATTCATGCACTCAGGCTTTACCCATGCACTGATGCAATCACTCAGGCACTACTTCTGTACTCATCCATTCCCTCAAACACTACCCATGCACTTATCCATGTAGCCAGGCACTACCCATGCACTCCTCCAATCACCCAAACACTACCCATGCACTCACCCATGCACTTTAGCTCTACCCATGCACTCATCCAATCACTAACACTACTATTGCACTCATCCATTCCCTCAAACACTACCCATGCACTCATTCATGCACTCAGGCACTACCAATACACTCCTCCAATCACCCAGGCACTACCCATGCACTCATCCAATGCACCAGGCACTACCCATACACTCATCCAATCACTCAGACACTACTATTGCACTCATCCATTCCCTCAAACACTACCCATGCACTCATCCATGCACTCAGGCACTACACATGCACTCCTGCAATCACCCAGGAACTACCCATGCGCTCAGGCTCTACCTATGCATTGCTCCATGTACTCAGGCACTACCCATGCACTGCTCCAGTCACCCAGGCACTACCCATGCACTCATTCATGCACTCAGGCTCTACCCATGCACTCATCCAATCACTCAGACACTACTATTGCACCAATCCATTCCCTCAAACACTACCCATGCACTCATCCATGCACTTAGGCAATACACCTGCACTCCTCCATCTACCCTGGCACTAACCATGCACTCATCCATGCACACAGACTCTACCCATGCACTCATCCAATCACTCAGGCACTACCCTTGCACTCTTCCATTCACCCTGGCACTACCCATGCACTCATCCATGCACTCAGCTCTACCCATGCACTCATCCAATCACTCAGACACTACTATTGCACTCATCCATTACCTGAAACACTACCCATGCACTCATCCATGCAATCAGGCACTACCTATGCACTCCTCCAATCACCCAGGCACTACCCATGCACTCATCCATGCACTCAGGCTCTACCTATGCATTGCTCCATGTACTCAGGCACTACCCATGCACTCCTGCAATCACCCAGGCACTACCCATGCACTCATTCATGCACTCAGGCTCTACCAATTCACTCATCCAATCACTCAGACACTAATATTGCACTCATCCATTCCCTCAAACACTACCCATGCACTCATCCATGCACTCAGGTGCTACCCATGCACTCCTCAAATCACCCAGACTCTACTATTGCACTCATCCATTCCCTCAAACACTACCTGTGCACTCATCCATGCACTCAGGCTCTACCCATACACTCATTCAATCAATCAGGCACTACTGATGTAATCATCCATTCCCTCAAACCTTACCCATACACTCATCCATGTAGTCAAGCACTACCCATGCACTCCTCAAATTACCCAAACACTACAAATGCACTCACCCATGCACTTTAGCTCTACCCATGCACTCATCCAATCACTCACACTACTATTGCACTCATCCATTCCCTCAAACACTACCTGTGCACTCATCCATGCACTCGGGCACTACCCATGCACTCCTCCAATCACCCAGGCACTACCCATGCACTCATCCATGCACTCAGGCTCTACCTATGCATTGCTCCATGTACTCAGGCACTACCCATGCACTGTTCCAATCACCCAGGCACTACCCATGCACTCATTCATGCACTCAGGCTTTACCCGTGCACTGATGCAATCACTCAGGCACTACTGCTGTACTCATCCATTCCCTCAAACACTACCCATGCACTTATCCATGTAGCCAGACACTACCCATGCACTCCTCCAATCACCCAAACACTACCCATGCACTCACCCATGCACTTTAGCTCTACCCATGCACTCATCCAATCACTAACACTACTATTGCACTCATCCATTCCCTCAAACACTACCCATGCACTCATTCATGCACTCAGGCACTACCAATACACTCCTCCAATCACCCAGGCACTACCCATGCACTCATCCAATGCACCAGGCACTACCCATACACTCATCCAATCACTCAGACACTACTATTGCACTCATCCATTCCCTCAAACACTACCCATGCACTCATCCATGCACTCAGGCACTACACATGCACTCCTGCAATCACCCAGGAACTACCCATGCGCTCAGGCTCATTCAATCACTCAGGCACTACTACTGTACTCATCCATTCCCTCAAACACTACACATGCACTCACCTATGCACTCCGGCACTACCTATGCACTCCTCCAATCACCCAGGCACTACCCATGCACTCATCCATGCACTCAGGCTTTACCTATGCATTGCTCCGTGTACTCAGACACTACCCATGCACTGCTCCAATCACCCAGTGACTACCCATGCACTCATTCAAGCACTCAGGCTCTACCCATGTACTCATCAATCACTCAGGCAGTACCCATGCACTGTTCCAAACACCCAGACACTACCCCTATACTCATGCAATCAGCAAGACACTACCCATGCACTCATGCTATCATTCAGAAACTACTGTTGCACTCATCCATTCCCTCAAACACTACCCATGCACTCAGGCACTACCCATACACTCCTCCAATCACCCAGGCACTACCCATGCACTCAGGCTCTACCTATGCATTGCTCCATGTACTCAGGCACTACCCATGCACTGCTCCCAGGACCTACTCATGCACTCATTCATGCACTCAGGCTCTACCCATGCACTCATCCAATGTGCCAGACACTACCCATACACTCATCCAATCACTCAGACAATAGTATTGCACTCATCCATTCCCTCAAACACTACCCGTGCACTCATCCATGCACTCAGGCTCTACCCATACACTCATTCAATCAATCAGGCACTACTGCTGTAATCATCCATTCCCTCAAACCTTACCCATACACTCATCCATGTAGTCAGGCACTACCCATGCACTCCTCAAATCACCCAAACAC
Organism: Calotriton arnoldi; assembly: GCA_963921515.1. Lineage (NCBI taxonomy): Eukaryota > Metazoa > Chordata > Amphibia > Caudata > Salamandridae > Calotriton > Calotriton arnoldi. The sequence continues at coordinate 43,969 of CAWUFW010023089.1, read as the reverse complement.
TACAAATGCACTCACCCATGCACTTTAGCTCTACCCATGCACTCATCCAATCACTCACACTACTATTGCACTCATCCATTCCCTCAAACACTACCTGTGCACTCATCCATGCACTCGGGCACTACCCATGCACTCCTCCAATCACCCAGGCACTACCCATGCACTCATCCATGCACTCAGGCTCTACCTATGCATTGCTCCATGTACTCAGGCACTACCCATGCACTGTTCCAATCACCCAGGCACTACCCATGCACTCATTCATGCACTCAGGCTTTACCCATGCACTGATGCAATCACTCAGGCACTACTGCTGTACTCATCCATTCCCTCAAACACTACCCATGCACTTATCCATGTAGCCAGGCACTACCCATGCACTCCTCCAATCACCCAAACACTACCCATGCACTCACCCATGCACTTTAGCTCTACCCATGCACTCATCCAATCACTAACACTACTATTGCACTCATCCATTCCCTCAAACACTACCCATGCACTCATTCATGCACTCAGGCACTACCAATACACTCCTCCAATCACCCAGGCACTACCCATGCACTCATCCAATGCACCAGGCACTACCCATACACTCATCCAATCACTCAGACACTACTATTGCACTCATCCATTCCCTCAAACACTACCCATGCACTCATCCATGCACTCAGGCACTACACATGCACTCCTGCAATCACCCAGGAACTACCCATGCGCTCAGGCTCTACCTATGCATTGCTCCATGTACTCAGGCACTACCCATGCACTGCTCCAGTCACCCAGGCACTACCCATGCACTCATTCATGCACTCAGGCTCTACCCATGCACTCATCCAATCACTCAGACACTACTATTGCACCAATCCATTCCCTCAAACACTACCCATGCACTCATCCATGCACTTAGGCAATACACCTGCACTCCTCCATCTACCCTGGCACTAACCATGCACTCATCCATGCACACAGACTCTACCCATGCACTCATCCAATCACTCAGGCACTACCCTTGCACTCTTCCATTCACCCTGGCACTACCCATGCACTCATCCATGCACTCAGCTCTACCCATGCACTCATCCAATCACTCAGACACTACTATTGCACTCATCCATTACCTGAAACACTACCCATGCACTCATCCATGCAATTAGGCACTACCTATGCACTCCTCCAATCACCCAGGCACTACCCATGCACTCATCCATGCACTCAGGCTCTACCTATGCATTGGTCCATGTACTCAGGCACTACCCATGCACTCCTGCAATCACCCAGGCACTACCCATGCACTCATTCATGCACTCAGGCTCTACCAATTCACTCATCCAATCACTCAGACACTAATATTGCACTCATCCATTCCCTCAAACACTACCCATGCACTCATCCATGCACTCAGGTGCTACCCATGCACTCCTCAAATCACCCAGACTCTACTATTGCACTCATCCATTCCCTCAAACACTACCTGTGCACTCATCCATGCACTCAGGCTCTACCCATACACTCATTCAATCAATCAGGCACTACTGCTGTAATCATCCATTCCCTCAAACCTTACCCATGCACTCATCCATGTAGTCAGGCACTACCCATGCACTCCTCAAATCACCCAAACACTACAAATGCACTCACCCATGCACTTTAGCTCTACCCATGCACTCATCCAATCACTCACACTACTATTGCACTCATCCATTCCCTCAAACACTACCTGTGCACTCATCCATGCACTCGGGCACTACCCATGCACTCCTCCAATCACCCAGGCAATACCCATGCACTCATCCATGCACTCAGGCTCTACCTATGCATTGCTCCATGTACTCAGGCACTACCCATGCACTGTTCCAATCACCCAGGCACTACCCATGCACTCATTCATGCACTCAGGCTTTACCCATGCACTGATGCAATCACTCAGGCACTACTGCTGTACTCATCCATTCCCTCAAACACTGCCCATGCACTTATCCATGTAGCCAGGCACTACCCATGCACTCCTCCAATCACCCAAACACTACCCATGCACTCACCCATGCACTTTAGCTCTACCCATGCACTCATCCAATCACTAACACTACTATTGCACTCATCCATCCCCTCAAACACTACCAATGCACTCATCCATGCACTCAGGCACTTCCCATGCACTCCTCCAAACACTCAGACTCTACTATTGCACTCATCCATTCCCTCAAACACTACCTGTGCATTCATCCATGTACTCAGGCACTACCCATGCACTCCTCCAATCACCCAGGTACTACCCATGCACTCAGGCTCTACCTATGCATTGCTCCATGTACTCAGGCACTACCCATGCACTGCTCCAATCACCCAGGCACTACCCATGCACTCATTTATGCACCTTGCACTTATGTATGCACTCAGGCTTTACCCATGCACTGATGAAATCACTTAGGCACTATTGCTGCACTCATCCATTCCCTCAAACACTACCCATGGACACATCCATACACTCAGGCAGTACCCATGCACTGCTCCAATCACATAGGCACTACCGCTGTACTCATGCAATCAGCCAGACACTACCCATGCACTCATGCTAACATTCAGACACTACTGTTGCACTCATCCATTCCCTCAAATACTATCCATGCACTCAGGCACTACCCATACACTCCTCCAATCACCCAGGCACTACCCATGCACTCATCCAATGCACCAGGCACTACCCATACACTCATCCAATCACTCAGACACTACTATTGCACTCATCCATTCCCTCAAACACTACCCATGCACTCATCCATGCACTCAGGCACTACACATGCACTCCTGCAATCACCCAGGAACTACCCATGCACTCAGGCTCTACCTATGCATTGCTCCATGTACACAGGCACTACCCATGCACTGCTCCAGTCACCCAGGCACTTCCCATGCACTCATTCGTGAACTCAGGCTCTACCCATGCACTCATCCAATCACTCAGACACTACTATTGCACCAATCCATTCCCTCAAACACTACCCATGCACTCATCCATGCACTTAGGCAATACACCTGAACTCCTCCATCCACCCTGGCACTAACCATGCACTCATCCATGCACACAGACTCTACCCATGCACTCATCCAATCACTCAGGCACTACCCTTGCACTCTTCCATTCACCCTGGCACTACCCATGCACTCATCCATGCACTCAGCTCTACCCATGCTCTCATCCAATCACTCAGACATTACTATTGCACTCATCCATTACCTGAAACACTACCCATGCACTAATCCATGCAATCAGGCACTACCTATGCACTCCTCCAATCACCCAGGCACTACCCATGCACTCATCCATGCATTCAGGCTCAACCTATGCATTGCTCCATGTACTCAGGCACTACCCATGCACTCCTGCAATCACCCAGGCACTACCCATGCACTCATTAATGCACTTAGGCTCTACCAATTCACTTATCCAATCACTCAGACACTAATATTGCACTCATCCATTCCCTCAAACACTACCAATGCACTCATCCATGCACTCAGGTGCTACCCATGTACTACTCAAATCACTCAGACTCTACTATTGCACTCATCCATTCCCTCAAACACTACCTGTGCACTCATCCATGCACTCAGGCTCTACCCATACACTCATTCAATCAATCAGGCACTACTGCTGTACTCATCCATTCCCTCAAACCTTACCCATGCACTCATCCATGTAGTCAGGCACTACCCATGCACTCCTCAAATCACCCAAACACTACCCATGCACTCACCCATGCACTTTAGCTCTAACCATGCACTCATCCAATCACTCACACTACTATTGCACTCATCCATTCCCTCAAACACTACCTGTGCACTCATCCATGCATTCAGGCACTACCCATGCACTCCTCCAATCACCCAGGCACTACCCATGCACTCATCCATGCACTCAGGCTCTACCTATGCATTGCTCCATGTACTCAGGCACTACCCATGCACTGCTCCAATCACCCAGGCACTACCCATGCACTCATTCATGCACTTAGGCTCTACCAATTCACTCATCCAATCACTCAGACACTATATTGCACTCATCCATTCCCTCAAACACTACCAATGCACTCATCCATGCACTCAGGTGCTACCCATGCACTCCTCAAATCACTCAGACTCTACTATTGCACTCATCCATTCCCTCAAACACTACCTGTGCACTCATCCATGCACTCAAGCTCTACCCATACACTCATTCAATCAATCATGCACTACTGCTGTACTCATCCATTCCCTCAAACCTTACCCATGCACTTATCCATGTAGCCAGGCACTACCCATGCACTCTTCCAATCACCCAAACACTACCCATGCACTCACCCATGCACTTTAGCTCTACCCATGCACTCATCCAATCACTCACACTACTATTGCACTCATCCATCCCCTCAAACACTGCAAATGTACTCATCCATGCTCTCAGGCACTTCCCATGCACTCCTCCAAACACTCAGACACTACTATTGCACTCATCCATTCCCTCAAACACTACCTGTGCATTCATCCATGTACTCAGGCACTACCCATGCACTCCTCCAATCACCCAGGCACTACCCATGCACTCAGGCTCTACCTATGCATTGATCCATGTTCTCAGGCACTACCCATGCACTGCTCCAATCACCCAGGCACTACCCATGCACTCATTTATGCACCTTGCACTCATGTATGCACTCAGGTTTTACCCATGCACTGATGCAATCACTTAGGCACTATTGCTGCACTCATCCATTCCCTCAAACACTACCCATGGACTCATCCATACACTCAGGCAGTACCCATGCACTGCTCCAATCACATAGGCACTACCGCTGTACTCATGCAATAAGCCAGACACTACCCATGCACTAATGCTATCATTCAGACACTACTGTTGCACTCATCCATTCCCTCGAATACTATCCATGCACTCATCCATGCACTCAGGCACTATGCATACACTCCTCCAATCATCCAGGCCCTATCCCTGCACTCATCCAATGTGCCAGGCACTACCCAAACACTCAACCAATCACTCAGACACTAATATTGCACTCATCCATTCCCTCAAACACTACCCATGCACTCATCCAATCACCCAGGCACTGCCCATCCACTTATCCATGCACTCAGGCTCTATCTATGCTTTGCTCCATGTACTCAGGCGCTACCCATGCACTGCTCCAATCACCCAGGCACTACCCATGCACTCATTCATGCACTCAGGCTCTACCCATGCACTGATGCAATCACTCAGGCCCTACTGCTGCACTCATCTATTCCCTCAACCACTACCCATGCACTCATCTATACACCCAGGCACTACCCATACACTCATCTATGTACTCAGGCACTGCCCATGCACTCCTCCAATCACCCAGACACTACCCATGCACTCATACATGCACTCAGGCTCTACCCATGCACTCATCCATGCACTCTGGCACTGCCTATGCACTCCTCCATTCACCCTTGCACTACCCATGCACTCATCTATGCACTCAGACTCTACCCATGCACTCATTCAATTTCTCAGACACTATGAATGCACTCATCCATTCCCTCAAACACTACACATGCACTCATCCATGCACTCTGGCACTGCCTATGCACTCCTCCATTCACCCTCGCACTACCCATGCACTCATCTATGCACTCAGACTCTACCCATGCACTCATCCAATTTCTCAGACACTATGATTGCACTCATCCATTCCCTCAAACACTACCCTTGCACTCATCGATACACTCAGGCACTACCCATGCACTCCTCCAATCACCCAGGCACTACCCATGCACTCATCCATGCACTCAGGCACTACCCATGCACTCCTCCATTCACTCTGGCACTACCCATGCACTCAGACTCTACCTTTGCACTGATCCAATCACTCACTCAGACACTACATTCTCTCAAACACTACCCATACACTCATCCATTCTCTCTAGCACTACCCATGCACTCCTCCAATCACCCAGGCATTACTTCTGTACTCATGCAATCACCCAGGCACTACCCATGCACTCGTTCATGTACTCAGGGACTACCCATGCACTCCTACAATCACCCAGGCACTACTTCTGCACTCATACAATCAACCAGACACTACCCATACACTGATGCATTCACTTAGACACTACTGTTGCACTCATCCATTCCCTCAAACACTAGCCAAGCACTCATCCATGCATTCAGGCTCTACCCATGCACTGCTCCATGCACCCAGGCTCTACCCATGCACTCATCCAATCACTCAGACATTACTATTGCACTCATCCCTTCCCTCAAACACTATCCATGTACTTATCCATGCACTCAGGCACTACCCATGCACTGCTCCAATCACCCATGCACTACCCCTGCACTCATTCAATAAGCCATGCACTACCCATGCACTCATGCAATCACTCAGGCACTACTGCTGCACTCATCCATTCCCTCAAACACTATCCTTGCACTCATCCAATCACTCATGCAATACTGCTGCACTCATTCATTCACTCAGACAGTACTTATTCACTAATACAGTGACTCAGACATTACCCTTGCAGTCATTCATAGAGCACATACAAGTTTGTCTATTTTTAACCAATTAGGCGGTTCTAAAAGAACCATTTTTTCTTCTTTTTTTGTTTTTAAATTTGTTTGTGTTTTTTTAACTCTTTTATTAATTTTTGTGTGTTTTTCTTTAAACAAAAGATTGAAAAAAAAGGAAATGATTTAAAAAAACTTTTCAAAAGATTTAGCAATTAGAAAGTCATTGCAAAAACAACAAAAAATTAACAATGATGATTCTTTGCAGCAACAACAACAACTGCAACAGATGGCTCGCCCACACAAAGAAGTTTCTTGCACTTTATGCAGTGCTGTTCCAGGGCTGCAAACTCTGGAACAATTAGTATAGTTTGTGTGGATGCCGTGGATCCCGCAGAAGTACTAGGTCCTGCGGCCTCATCATCTTGTTGTGACTCTTTCATTTGGCGCCGATGTTGTTCTCTCGCAAGACGGTTTGGGTGCATGGTCTGAAGGTTTTCCATCATAGATGAAGTCCAGCAAGAATACTTTTTTTCTGATCCACAAAATAAAACTTTCTCACACACAGTGCAGGTGACTTTGCGCGCATTCACCTTCTTCTCTCCTGCTGGTATAAAGAAGAAAGCCCACACAATACTCTCTTTCCTTTTCTTAATGGGTTCTTCCAGCTCCTCTTCATCTTCAGGAATATCCTGTGGTGGATTTTAAAATGCTCAAATAAAGAGTCACAGAAAACACAAGAGGTGTTTCTTGAAAAGATGCTCCTGGAAGAATGAAAAAATTGGGTGGGGTCCTGCAAGTACTAGAATAGAAAGCTTCTTAACCAATTAAATGCTTTCTTTTGAAGTCACATGGGATTCGCGTATCTGACGAGTACTCAGCGTGCACCGGACACGATTCCAAAAATACATGTTTAACAATAATATATCTTTATTACGGTTACAAATATATTAAATCTACTAATTTAAATGTAAATCTCTTGATATAATATATGTTATGAAGTTATATACATATACTTTTAAAACTAAATGATTTGCGCTGTATTTGCGAACCTATCGCTTACCCGGAAATACGTGCGTGAGGGATCGCGGGACCATCGCGGCACCCGTAACTTTATTATAAGAAATAAAATATTCAAATTATTTATGTTAAAATCATTTTCATAACTCTTTCAATAAAGCATATAAAATTCATTAAAAAAATATACAATATATAACATGTATTTACATTTTTGAAAAATGAAAAATGGGAACCGCGCACGCATCGTGCAATGTACGCGCATACTGCATGACTTAACAAAAAGGGCAGCATGATGCTTGGATTTACGCACCCACCATGACTGGTACGCGATCGGTACACGAACCACACAGTTTTAAAAAAAAAAAATGTAAAAATATATTTAAAAAAGGATAAAAAATTACATTACCTTTAACAATGCTAAAAAAATAGAACAAGCGTATTTAATATGGAATGTTACTTGTACACGCTGCAATTGTTCAGAAATTATTGAACATATAGTGCCATTACTTTTCCACTGTAAAAATTTGATTCCAGAACAAGTTACAAAACCTTACATTTCCACTGGAAAAAACACAAGCTTTAGGGACGTAATACTTAGGAATTCGCATTTTAAAAAACTTAGAAATTCACTGAAAAACCACAGGTTTCATGTACGTTATAGTGAGCAATTAGCATTTAAAAAACCTTTGAAATTTACTGAAAAAACCTGAGGTTTCAGGGACGTTATAGTTAGGAATTAGTATTTAGAAAACCTTAGAAATTCACTGAAAAAAACACAGGTTTCAGGGACGTTATAGTTAGGCTGACATTTCACTTGTACAAAACCAGAGAAATTCAGCCATTCGCGCCCCCGCAATGCACTGCTGATGATGTCACATATTACATCACTCATGACATGGTCAGTGACATCACTGATGCCATCACTGATGACATCTCAAATGACATCACTGATGACATCACTGATGACATTTTCCACTTAATATATGATGCACCTCCTCACACCTTAATATAACCTTTCATACACCCACTCTACAATACGCACTACCATTCTCAAAACCATAGACACAGCAATACCAGTTAGTACATACCCACTCACTGATTCATAGGTCTACACACACATCCACTCACCCATACAGTCACTCATAAACGCAGTCACTCATCAATACAGCCACTGATATATGCACTCATACACCCATACAGCCACTCCCACACCACCACTCACTCATAGAGTTACTCACACACCTAGTCAGTCACCCAAAGAATTAACCACACTACCATTTACTTACCTATACAGTTATACACACACCACCTCACTTATTCATACAACTAGTAACACATACTTACTCTCTTCTACAATCACTGACACAAGTACACACTTATCCATACAGCCACACTCACAATCACTCACTCACACATAGTCACTTATATACTCCAACACTCACACATACTGCCTTTCACAATGCAGTTACTCACCCAGATAGCACTGAAACATCTATACACTCACCAACACAGCCATACACACACACACTCAACCATACAGCCTCTTCCAGATGCACTCATGAACCTATACACCCAGGCATTCATCCACTCACACATCCATGCTGGGAGTCACACACACCCCCATTCACCCACACAGACACTCAGGCACACATACAGGTACTCAGACAACCAATCATTAACCCATATAGACACTCATGTAGCTACTCACCAACTCATACAGCCACTTACATGCCAACTGACAGACTGATACAGAGATTCACACAGATTAGTTATTCACCTATGCATTCACAAAGACACGTTTAATCACTCATTTATACACTCAGTCACGCACCCACTAAATCATTCATTCTGACACTCACACACCCAGTCATTCTTCAATACACCTTTGTGTATCTATATATAACATTCTTAAACTTTTAAAAATCACCCAGTCTCTGGATGATGTCATCAGTGATGTCATCATTGATGTCATTTGAGATGTCATCAGTGATGTCACTGACCATGTCATGAGTGATGTCATATGTGACATCATCAGCAGTGCATTGCGGGGGCGCGAGTTATGGTTAGCTCAACTAACTATAATGGCCAAATTTCTCTGATTTTGTAAGAGTGAAATGTCCAACTAACTATAACGTCCCTGAAACCTATGGTTTTTTCAGTGAATTCCTAAGGTTTTTTAAATGCTAATTACTAACTATAATGTCCCTGAAACCTATGGTTTTTTCAGTGAATCTGTCATTTTACAGCTCCGCATGGACAGCACTGTGCTAGTCCTCTGCTTAAAGACTTTGCTGTAGAAATGACAAAAGACTTTGTCCCTTTCTATCTCAGCATGGATGGCACTGTGTTAATCCTATGCTTAAAGACTTTGATAGAAAAGCAGACATTCGAGGTGAGCAGATCTAGAGTGTCGCTGGTGTTGAGAGTGCTCTATACAGGAGCTGCTTTCCACCTAAACTTGAGAACTACCCAGAGTTCTCTGCTTCTTTTTTGCATAATGTATGTGTCACTCTATGCCTGAAAGGGTATTGTTTTGACTTATACTGGGTGCTCCCTTGTGTCTGGACAAAGCTATACCTCTCTGAAGACCTCTAAGTAGAGCGAAACACTGTGTCAGGAGTTGCTTTTACTCATTTCAGGTTGGCTTGGTTGGCATTTTACCAATTCAAAGCTGTAATACTGTGCCTGGAGTGGTAATTGGCTTTTGTCATTTTACAGCTTGGCATGGACAGCACTGTGCTAGTCCTATGCTTAAAGACTTTGCGTAGAAATGGCAAAAGACTATGTTACTTTCTATCTCGGTGTGGATGGCACTGTGTTAATCCTATTCTTAAAGACTTTGATAGAAAAGCAGACATTTGAGGTGAGCAGTTCTAGAGTGTCGCTGGTGTTGAGAGTGCTCTATACAGGAGCTGCTTTCCACTTAAGCTTGGGAACTACCCAGAGTTCTATGCTTCTTTTTTGCATAATGTATGCATCACTCTGTGCCTGAAAGGGTATTATTTTGATATATATATATATCTTATGAATTTATCCTGATGTCCATGGACATTACCTCTCTATATACAAGCATAAATCATTGTGATGGGTTGAGAGCCTGTGAACATTTCCTAAAGGGCCGACCAATTCAATGTTATAAACATAATGATTTAATTCTGTTTTTGATTAAGTGGTGCCTTAATAACAATTTATTTATGTTTGATAAAGCTATCTATCAGCAATTGAGGGGTGTGGCTATGGGGGCTTGCTTTTCCCCCAGTTACGCATGTTTACATGTGGGGTGGTGGGAGAAGCAGGTTCTCAGGGTAGTCCATCAAGTTACTTGGAGTGCCAATGTGATCACCTGGCTTCGTTATATTGATGATGTCTTCGTTGTCTGGAAAGGCACAAAAGAAAGTGCCTTAACATTTGTGTCTGATATCAACAAGAATTACCTCAACCTAGAATTTAACACCATCATCAGTGCCACAACCATTGAATTCCTTGATGTCACTGTGTACATTGATAATTACTCACTCCAGTCTAGGCTACACCGCAAAACCACGGCATGCAACTCTACATTACACGCATCAAGCTTTCACCCTAGGCACCTTGTGGCTAGTATCCCTTATGGTGAAATGCTTCGGCTCCATAGAATTTGCAGCCTTGAGTGTGACCTCACCAAGTGTCAAAATGATGCATACATGAGATTTAAGGCACGCGGTTACTCCGATCTGACTATCTCTAATGCTATTAAGAGGGCCAATGCTATACCGAGAGAACACCTTCTCAAGGGTCACACTGACCATGACCAGGAACAGGTGGATGCTACTGCTACCCCTGATAATAACAACAGTGGTGCAGTTGACATTCACTTATAGCAAGGAAGAGAGATCAATCAGATCCATCATGAAGAGACAATGGCGTATTATCCTGACTGACCCTAACTTAGGCCCTATTGTTCCCAAACGACCAATGATCACCTACCGTCGAGCTTACTCCATGAGGGATGCGCTAGTTAAATATAGCCCAGAGGTAATAGCCTCAGCCAACTGGCTCACTAACATAACTGGTTTCTTTAAATGCAGCACATGCAGAGCTTGGCGTTTTGGGATCAACACCACTCAGGTTACTGCCACTTTTCGGTTGGAGCCTATTATCATTATTAGGAAATATACCTGCAGAACCGAGTTTGCGGTCTACATACTTCAATGTACATAAGGCTTGAAGTATGTTGGTAGCACCAAACTTCAAGTCCATATGAGGATCCTACAACACCTCAGGGGCATTGTCAACAATGACCACACTTATCCAGTGGCGAGGCACTTCAAAGAGGTTTACAATAACAACCTTCAACACCTTAAATATTTTGTCATTGATAATGTGCCTGTATCGAGAAGAGGTTGTAACCGTGGAAAACCTTCTTAGACAACTGGAGTCACAATACATATTAGACTTGAACAACAAGACACCATGGGGCCTTAACATGAGTGAGGATCTGTACAATTTCTTGTAATGAACTGTTTCTATACTTGCATCCACATTGTTGTCGATCCCATCTCTGTATTTGACTTTTGTACTTTTCCAGGACTATTTTCTTTTCTTCTCTTTCTTTTGTTTGTTTTCAGGGTCACTGGATATATGATTGCCTGTTGCAGGCACCATATTTAGCAGACTGATATATCATCATGTGACTATGTTCTATTTCACGCATTGAAGCATTACCACTCTACATTTTTATACATTCATAGTCTATGTGATTGCATGATCTTTGTGCCCTAGACCACTGTTTATGATACTCTGGTAGCCGGTTTACCTTGTTAATTGGTGTCTGTTCAGACCCTGATACATGTTTTTCCACATTTCCTGCCTCTCTGTGGGGAGGGTGGCTTCTGGCTATTACTAAATTCATCTTTGGTGACCAGATTTGTGCATTTGTCGCATTGAAACCTCGCACTGTATCTATAAGTACTTTGTCAGCTTTTTACACTCGTTTCAACTTTGCACATTCGCTGTGATTTAAGTGTGTTATTAGTTCCAGCAGCACTTGCTCCTTTCATTCTGCACTTTGCACACCCAGCACCCCTATACCTACCCTGGTTAACTTTCCATTAGTTAGACGGTATTTTCTATTGACTAACTAACATCCCTTATGGTGTTGCCACCATAGTCGCACAGCACCACATTCAGTGAGCTTCACAGTTTTATGTCCAATTGACATGCTGTGTAAGTTGTGCGACTCCTATCCAATTTGTGGCCACATAATCTCCTTTGACCAGATCTCTTGGACTAAACTCGTGTTGCTGTGTGATTCAATTTGTGTAGCACTTCTAGTTGTCCTGAGCAACTACACAGGTAGCTGATCTTTATTGTCTGAGCAGTGACCTCTGCCGTGCCATACTACCAATTACGTTGTTACCTGCCTTATTATGTGTGGTCCCCTCACATATTGCACTATGCAGTGATTTATTATTTTTGTGGGTACTCATAACATAATGGCTATCATTTTGCTATGTTTATTTAATTTAACTGATAAGCAAGCAGCTTGTTTTCAGCCTCAGTCAAATGCAATAAAGTTGAAAATGAATATGTCTTTTATGTCTAAATTACCTGGTCATCATGTGAGTCTTTCCATTCTGTCTATGACTAACTTGCCACTATCATGTGATCCATGACCTAGGGGAAGGTAAAAGTTCTCTCACCTGTGCATTTAATGGCTAAAATGACGAAAATATGTAAAAAAACGGTACCTTATAGAAACTTGTCAGTTGTACGTAGCGTGTTATATGAGCAAGGCCGCAGGTCAGCGGCTGAAACACATCATATGGACCATGTCGTTTGAATAAAGCCTTTCATGAAATCTGGAGTCTGTGCCCGAGCCGTGATTTAACGTTACATGTACCGGGAAGGATTTGGATATATATATATTCACTGAAAAAACCATAAGGTTTTAGGGACAGTTATAGTTAGTTGGACATTGCACTCGTACAAAACCCGTGAAATTCCCCGTTATAGTTAGTTCAGGTAACTATAACTCGCGCCCCGCAATGCACTGCTGATGACGTCACATATTACATCACTCATGACATGGTCAGTGACATCACTGATGACATCACTGATGACATCTCAAATGACATCACTGATGACATCACTGATGACATCATCCAGTGACTGTGTGTTTGTGTAAAGTTTAAATATGTTTAATATATATAGGGAAAGGCATATTGAAGAATGAGTGGGTGTATAAGCGTCTGAATGGATGATTTAGTAGGTGCGTGACTGAGTCTATAAGTGAGTGATTAAACGTATCTTACTGGATGCATGGGTGAGTGACTAAACTGTGTGAATGTCTGTATCCGTCTGTCTGTTGTTGTGTAAGCAGCTGCATGGGGTTTCTGACTAGCTAAATGAGTGTCTATATGGGTAATGGATTGGTTCTCTGAGTATCTGTATGGGTGCCTCAGTGTTTGTGTGGGTGGGGTGTGTGTGACTCTGTGCATAGATGTGTGAGTGGGTGATTCACTGGGTGCATGGTTTCAAGAGTGCGTCTGTGATGGACTGTATGGGTGGGTGAGTGTGTGTATGGGTGTGTTAGTGATTGAATGTATATCTCAGTGGTACATGTGTGAGTAACTACATATGTGAAAGGCAGTACATATGTGTGTTGGAGTATATAAATGGCTATAAGTGAGAGTGTGTGATTGTGAGAGTGGCTATATGGATGAGTGTGTGCTTGCATCAGTGATTGCATAGGAGCGTAAGAATGTGCTAGTATTTTTATGAGTAAGTGAGCTGGTGTGTATAACTGTATAGGTGAGTAAATGGGAGTGTGATTAATTATTAGCATGACTGACTAGGTGTGTGAGTACCTCTATGGATGAGTTGCGTTGTGTGAGTGTTTATATAGGTGTATGAGTGCATATGATAGTCCTGTACTGAGTGACTGTAAGTATGAGTGACTGTACGGGTGAGTGAGTAGATGTGTGTGTGTAGACCTAAGAATCAGTGAGTGGGTATGTACTTATTGTTATTGGAGTGTGTATGGTTTTGAGAATGGCAGTCTGTAATTTAGAGTGGGTGTATCAAAAGTTATATTAGGGTGTGAGAAGATGCATTAAATTCTCACATGGATGATGTCATCAGTGATGTCATTTGAGATGTCATCAGTGATGTCATCAGTGATGTCACTGACCATGTCATGAGTGATGTAATATGTGACGTCATCAGCAGTGCATTGCGGGGGCGCGAGTTATAGTTAGCTGAACTAACTATAACGGGGGAATTTCACGGGTTTTGTACGAGTGCAAAGTTCAACTAACTATAACTTTCCCTAAAACCTATGGTTTTTTCAGTGAATTTCAAAGGTTTTTAAATGCTAAACCCTAACTATAACAGGCCTGAAACCTATGGTTTTTTCAGTGAATTTCAAAGGTTTTTAAAATGCTAATTCCTAACTATAACAAGCCTGAAACCTATGGTTTTTTCAGTGAATTTCAAAGGTTTTTTAAATGCTAATTCCTAACTATAACATGTCTGAAACCTATGGTTTTTTTCAGTGAATTTCAAAGGTTTTGTAAATGACAATTTTTAAATGTATTTATTGTTATATTTATTTTTTTTGATAATGATTTACTACATTTTTTTAAACTATTTATTTTTAGATGTTTTATTTTTTAAATTACATTGTAATTACATTATACATTACATTACAAAATATACTTTCTCAGAATGAATTACTTTAGTTTAAATACTTTGCAAATAGGCAATAGACTTTTAAGTACAGTAGTTACAGTTGTTGCAATGGGCAACACAATTTCAAACACAATGCAACATTGAGCTCAATGTGAATTTCTACCTAAATGCAATTAGTTACTTTATGGATTACTTTTCTAACCACAGGACTGGATCCTAGATTCAGTCCTGGGACATCTCCTGTAAACAGTTGAGTAAAAGCGTTTTGGTTACAGTAGTGATTTTTAAGGAATATTATTGTATTTTAAAAGTTGACACTTTGAAACTTTTTCACATAGAATCACCAATGTTATCCTATGGGAGGAAATTCACTTAGCAGGTAAGTAGTGTTATCGTTACTTTTTCTTACTCAGTGGTGGATCCTGGATCCAGCACTGGTGCATCTCCTGTAAACAGTTGAAAGAATGCGTTTAAGTCATACAGGCGATTTTTAAGGAATATTTGTAGTTTGTGAAAATCAACACTTTGAAACTTTTCTGCTGAAAACCAGACAATGGATTCCTATGGAAGGAAATATAAGTTACTGGTAAGTACGGTTAAAATTACTTTTCAGAATCAGTACTGGGCTGAAAGATGCAGCACTGAGGTCTCTCCTGATAACAGGTGAGTAAATCGGAATTCGTACATTGGCTGATTTTAGAGGAATATTTGTATGTTTCAAAAATCGACACTTTGAAACTTTTTCAGCAAAAAGCAGGCAATGATATCCTATGGAAGGAAATTCAAGTTACTGGTAAGTATGGTTAAAATTACTTTTCAGGATCAGTACTGGGCTGAAAGATGCAGCACTGAGGTCTCTCCTGATAACAGGTGAGTAAATCGGAATTCGTATTTCGGCTGATTTTAGAGGAATATTATAAAGTTCCAAAACTCCACACTTAGAAGAATTTCCAAGTGAAACCAGTCAATGATATCCTATGGAAGGAAATTCAAGTTACTGGTAAGTACGGTTAAAATTACTTTTCAGGATCAGTACTGGGCTGAAAGATGCAGCACTAAGGTCTCTCCTGATAACAGGTGAGTAAATCGGAATTCGTATTTCGGCTGATTTTAGAGGAATATTATAAAGTTCCAAAACTCCACACTTAGAAGAATTTCCAAGTGAAACCAGTCAATGATATCCTATGGAAGGAAATTCAAGTTACTGGTAAGTACGGTTAAAATTACTTTTCAGGATCAGTACTGGGCTGAAAGATGCAGCACTGAGGTCTCTCCTGATAACAGGTGAGTAAATCGGAATTCGTAGTTCGGCTGATTTTAGAGGAATATTTGTATGTTTCAAAAATCGACACTTAGAAACTTTTTCAGCAAAAAGCAGACAATGATATCCTATGGAAGGAAATTCAAGTTACTGGTAAGTACGGTTAAAATTACTTTTCAGGATCAGTCCTGGGCTGAAAGATGCAGCACTGAGGTCTCTCCTGATAACAGGTGAGTAAATCGGAATTCGTATTTCGGCTGATTTTAGAGGAATATTAAAAGTTCCAAAACTCCAAACTTAGAAGAATTTCCAAGTGAAACCAGTCAATGATATCCTATGGAAGGAAATTCAAGTTACTGGTAAGTACGGTTAAAATTACTTTTCAGGATCAGTACTGGGCTGAAAGATGCAGCACTGAGGTCTCTCCTGATAACAGGTGAGTAAATCGGAATTCATACTTTGGCTGATTTTAGAGGAATATTTGTATGTTTCAAAAATCGACACTTTGAAACTTTTTCAGCAAAAAGCAGGCAATGATATCCTATGGAAGGAAATTCAAGTTACTGGTAAGTATGGTTAAAATTACTTTTCAGGATCAGTACTGGGCTGAAAGATGCAGCACTGAGGTCTCTCCTGATAACAGGTGAGTAAATCGGAATTCGTATTTCGGCTGATTTTAGAGGAATATTATAAAGTTCCAAAACTCCACACTTAGAAGAATTTCCAAGTGAAACCAGTCAATGATATCCTATGGAAGGAAATTCAAGTTACTGGTAAGTACGGTTAAAATTACTTTTCAGGATCAGTACTGGGCTGAAAGATGCAGCACTAAGGTCTCTCCTGATAACAGGTGAGTAAATCGGAATTCGTATTTCGGCTGATTTTAGAGGAATATTATAAAGTTCCAAAACTCCACACTTAGAAGAATTTCCAAGTGAAACCAGTCAATGATATCCTATGGAAGGAAATTCAAGTTACTGGTAAGTACGGTTAAAATTACTTTTCAGGATCAGTACTGGGCTGAAAGATGCAGCACTGAGGTCTCTCCTGATAACAGGTGAGTAAATCGGAATTCGTAGTTCGGCTGATTTTAGAGGAATATTTGTATGTTTCAAAAATCGACACTTAGAAACTTTTTCAGCAAAAAGCAGACAATGATATCCTATGGAAGGAAATTCAAGTTACTGGTAAGTACGGTTAAAATTACTTTTCAGGATCAGTCCTGGGCTGAAAGATGCAGCACTGAGGTCTCTCCTGATAACAGGTGAGTAAATCGGAATTCGTATTTCGGCTGATTTTAGAGGAATATTATAAAGTTCCAAAACTCCACACTTAGAAGAATTTCCAAGTGAAACCAGTCAATGATATCCTATGGAAGGAAATTCAAGTTACTGGTAAGTACGGTTAAAATTACTTTTCAGGATCAGTACTGGGCTGAAAGATGCAGCACTGAGGTCTCTCCTGATAACAGGTGAGTAAATCGGAATTCGTAGTTCGGCTGATTTTAGAGGAATATTTGTATGTTTCAAAAATCGACACTTAGAAACTTTTTCAGCAAAAAGCAGACAATGATATCCTATGGAAGGAAATTCAAGTTACTGGTAAGTACGGTTAAAATTACTTTTCAGGATCAGTACTGGGCTCAAAGATGCAGCACTGAGGTCTCTCCTGATAACAGGTGAGTAAATCGGAATTCGTATTTCGGCTGATTTTAGAGGAATATTATAAAGTTCCAAAACTCCACACTTAGAAGAATTTCCAAGTGAAACCAGTCAATGATATCCTATGGAAGGAAATTCAAGTTACTGGTAAGTATGGTTAAAATTACTTTTCAGGATCAGTACTGGGCTGAAAGATGCAGGACTGAGGTCTCTCCTGATAACAGGTGAGTAAATCGGAATTCGTAGTTCGGCTGATTTTAGAGGAATATTTGCACAATGGTGAAGGGAGGGGGCGGGGCCTGAGGTGACATCTGTGCAAACGCGCCCCGTGGCGCGTTTTAAGTTGGGGGATTAAGTCCCCTTGAATCATGAGGGTCCCTGGGGTCCAACTAGCCCACCCTGTACCTCCAGTATGCGCCAGAGAGCTGCGTTGCAGAGAGGTGTTCAGAGGCCACGCCCCTTTTTGCACCTCTCTGCAACGCAGCTCTGTGGCGCTTTCTGGACGTACCTGGTGGGCTAGTTCGCCCCAGGGACCCTCAGGATTGAAGGGGATTTCATTCCCCATCTTAAAATGCGCCACGGGGCCTGTTTGCACACATGTCACCTGAAGCCCCGCCCCTCCCTTCACCACTGTGCAAACGTGCCCCGTGGCGCGTTTTAAGTTGGGGTATTAAGTCCCCTTGAATACTGAGGGTCCCTGGAGTCCAACTAGCCCACCATGTACCTCCAAAAGTGCCACAGAGCTGTGTTGCAGAGAGGTGTAAAAAGGGGCGTGGCCTCTGTACACCTCTCTGCAACGCAGCCCCTGGCGCATACCGGAGGTTCCTGGTGGGCTAGTTGGCCCCCAGGGACCCCCAGTATTCAAGGGGAATTACTCCCTTCTTAAAACGCGCCAGGGGCGCGTTTGCAGACTGCTGCAGGGAGGGGCGGGGCCTCGGCACGATGCCGGTCTTTTTTTTTTTTTTTCTGCCCAGGGGTCCTTGTGGGACCCCCTGAGCAGACCTAGGGGGTCAGGGTGTTTCTACCCTGCCCCCTTTGTGCATTTTGCGCACTTGTTTCTTGTGGTTTTTTTTTTTATCTTTGGGATCCGCGCACCCTAAGCGCATATCGCCGATTTTGAAAAAAAAAAATGCTTTTTTCTGCCCAGGGGGTCCTTGTGGGACCCCCTGAGCAGACCTAGGGGGTCAGGGTGTTTCTACCCTGCCCCCTTTGTGCGTTTTGCACACTTGTTTCTTGTGCTTTTTTTTTTTAATCGGCGGGATCCGCGCACCCTAAGCGCATCCTGCCAATTTAAAAAAAAAAAATGCTTTTCTGCCCAGGGGTCCTTGTGGGACCCACTGAGCAGGCCTAGGGGTCAGGGTGTTTCTACCCTGCCCCCTTTGTGCGTTTTGCGCACTTGTTTTTGTGCCTCGGTTCTACCGAGGGACAAAATGGCTGCCAACACTTCCTGGTTTGGAGTGTTGACAGCCAGCTGACAGCCAATTAGCATGCAGCTCGTGATCGGGACGGTGCGCGCAGGGTGCGCTGAGGGTACGCGGACCCTACTCGGCCATAGATATATATGTGACTTTACTTTTGATTTTCTCAGGAACTACTGAACGGATTTACACCATTTAAGCCAAAGGCACCAGTCTGAACCAAGGGCTACCTCTTTGCCAAATTTGGTGTAATTCCGTTCAGCAGTTCGGGCTGTAGCTGCGACTAAAGGTTCCTATGGAAAAATGAATGGGGAAAACGCGTTTTGGGACCCCCCTTTTTTCTCGGCCCTCGCTTGACGAATCAACCCGAGACTTTCAGGGTAGGAGCGGAGCGGAGCGCCCCAACAAGTTGGAAACTTTCGCGAAGATTCGTCAACCGGCGCCAACGTTATTTCAAATAGAATGTCACGGATTTCCTATGGATAATAGGTCCTAACTATAACTATCTACTGGCGACCGCCAGTAGATAATATATATATATATATTCACTGAAAAAACCATAGGTTTTAGGGACAGTTATAGTTAGTTGGACATTTCACTCGTACAAAACCCGTGAAATTCCCCTGTTATAGTTAGTTCAGCTAACTATAACTCGCGCCCCCGCAATGCACTGCTGATGACGTCACATATTACATCACTCATGACATGGTCAGTGACATCACTGATGACATCACTGATGACATCTCAAATGACATCACTGATGACATCATCCAGTGACTGTGTGTTTCTATAAAGTTTAAATATGTTTAATATATTTGCCAAGGTGTATTGAAGAATGAGTGGGTGTATAAGTGTCTGGATGGATTATTTAGTAGGTGCGTGACTGACTCTATAAGTGAGTGATTAAACGTATCTTACTGGATGCATGGGTGAGTGACTAAACTGTGTGAATGTCTGTATCCGTCTGTCTGTTGGTGTGTAAGCGGCTGCATGGGTTTGCGAATAGCTACATGAGTGTCTATATGGGTTATTGATTGGTTGTCTGAGTATCTGTATGGATACCTGAGTGTTTGTATGGGTGGGGTGTGTGTGACTCTGTGCATAGATGTGTGAGTGGGTGATTCACTGGGTGCATGGTTTCAAGAGTGCATCTGTGATGGACTGTATGGGTGTGTGAGTGTGTGTATGGGGGTGTTAGTGAGTGAATGTATATCTCAGTGGTACATGTGTGAGTAACTACATATGTGAAAGGCAGTATATATGTGTGTTGGAATATATAAATAGCTATAAGTGAGAGTGTGTGATTATGAGAGTGACTGTATGGATGAGTGTGTGCTTGTATCAGTGATTGAATAAGAGCGTAAGAATGTCCTAGTATTTGTATGAGTAAGTGATCTGGTGTGTGTATAACTGTATAGGTGAGTAAATGGGAGTGTGATTAATTATTTGCATGACTGACTAGGTGTGTGAGTACCTCTATGGATGAGTGGTGGTGTGTGAGTGTCTATATAGGCGTACGAGTGCATATGATAGTCCTGTACTGAGTGATTGTAAGTATGAGTGACTGTACGGGTGAGTGAGTGGATATGTGTTTAGACCTAAGAATCAGTGAGTGGGTATGTAGTTATTGCTGCTGGAGTGTCTATGGTTTTGAGAATGGCAGTCTGTTATTTAGAGTTGGTGTATCAAAGGTTACATTAGGGTGTGAGAAGATGCATCAAATTATAACATGGATGATGTCATCAGTAGTGTCATCAGTGATGTCATTTGAGATGTCATCAGTGATGTCACTGACCATGTTATGAGTGATGTCATATGTGACGTCATCAGCAGTGCATTGCGGGGGCGAGAGTTATAGTTAGCTGAACTAACTATAACGGGGGAATTTCTATGGTTTTGTACGAGTGAAATGTCCAACTAACTATAACTTTCCCTAAAACCTATGTTTTTTTCAGTACATTTCTAAGGTTTTTTAAATGCTAATTTCTAACTATAACGTGCCTGAAACCTATGTTTTTTTCAGTGAATTTCAAAGGTTTTTTAAATGCTAATTTCTAACTATAACATGCCTGAAACCTATGGTTTTTTAAGTGAATTTCAAAGGTTTTTTAAATGCTAGTTTCTAACTATGCCTACAGAGGTAGGACATGTGAAGAAAGAAGAACAAAAGCGCAGAAAGAAGGAAGACAAATGCAGAAAGAGGCAACAGACGTCCAGAAAGACGAAGAAAAGTGCAAGAAGAATGAAGAGATGTGCAGAAAGAACCAACAGAGGAGTAGAAAGTACTCCTGTGCCCCCAACTTTTTGCTGATGGGTACTGGTGGTAACTGACTCGGTCTCTGGTGGTAAAAGACACTTAGAATACAGTGAAAACACCTACATACACTAGGGAACACTATGCGTTGGGGTACCCCTGTGATTAGCATGACCTCCTCTGTATTTGCCATGAGTTAGTGCCTGGGTCATTGGATGAGTACATGGGTACTGACTGGATGATTAGAGTACTGCAAGGAGAGTGGATGGTGAATCTATAAGTGCTTGTGTTTTGGCGGAGTGATTGGATAAGTACATGGTGCTCGCTGGTTGATTGGAGGAGTGCATGGGTAGTGACAGGGCGATGGCTGGACTGCATCAGTAGTGCTCAGGGTAAGTTGGAGAATTAATTCCCCTTGAATCCTGAGGGTCCCTATTTGATAAAAGCCCTGGCGGTGGCTGTCCCCGGGGCTTGGGGGGGCCTTGGAGGCCCCCCAAATATTAAAAAAAACAAGCCCCGGGAGGTGGCGGTCCCCGGGGCTGCAGGGACCCCCGCGGGCCCTGCATATATTTGTTGGCAATGCCCCCGGGACCTGGCCCACCCGGGGGTCTCAATTAAATGAAGCGCGGTATCCCGCGCTTCATTTTTTTTTACATTTCGGCGGGATTCGCGACCCCAGCGCGAATTTCGCCAATTTCTTTTAAAAAAATGCTTTTTTTGTCCCTGGGGGTCCTTGTGGGACCCCCTGAGCAGGCCTAGGGGGTCAGGGTGTTTCTACCCTGCCCCCTTTTCTTCTTTTTCACCTTTGTTTCCCTGTTTTCTTGTGACTCGGTTCTACCGAGTCACAAGATGGCTGCCAACACTTCCTGGTTTGGAGTGTTGGCAGCCAATTAAAATGAAGCTCGTGGTCGGGAGGGTTCGTGGATCCACCGCGCCTCTAGATATCGATATTTGTTTTTTTACAATTTCTCAGCAACTACCGAACGGATTTACACCATTTTTAAAAAGGTCGCTTTCTGAGCCAAGCAGTTCTCAAATAGCGACAAAGCACTTTTGAATTATTTGTTATCTCTATGTTTTTTTATCCAGTTGACCACTTGATTAAATGTTACGCTTAGGGGAGAAAATGTGGTATTACCAAGTTGGAGTTTCTGCTTCAGCTCGTCATTCTGTGATTCTGGTCAAATCACTTAATCTCCCCATGCCTACAACCAAAATGAGTTTGTCCTTGTATGATGTAACCAATGCTCATGTAAAGCACTCCAATATCTGACCAGCCTGCACTATATAAAACTGCAAAAAAACAAAGGATAAAAAGTGTTTTCCACACTTCTGTCATTGGGCTATACGTGGGCTACATCTGGGTGATATTTGTGCTACATTTGGGCTCATTTTTCTCTGGTGGCCATCTTGGGAGACTTCAATTACATTCATTAAACTTTATTCGATCTGATTTAGAAACATAGATCATAAAAGTGTACATAAAAACAGTAAATCCTCTTTCTTAATACAATACAGTGAGAATTAATTAAAACCAGTAGGTAAAAACGGGTGTTACAAAGCCCGGTTCAGAGCAACTTCAGGTTAACAGAATAGTAAAGTTCAATGTTTCGCAAGATCAATCTCATGTACTTCGTGCAAAATACGCAATAAGGGGTCCAAGTAAGATGCAACGCTCCAATACCTGACCAGTCTGCACTATATAAAACTGCAAAAAAACTAAAAATAAAAAGTGTTTTCCACACTTCTGTCATTGGGCTATATGTGGGCTACATGTGGGTGATATTTGTGCTACATTTGGGCTCTTTTTCTCTGGTGGCCATCTTGGGATACTTATTTGTTATGAAGTTTCCTAATTTCCTCATTTACTGCAGTCTCCTCAGTAGGAAATGCTTTCAGTTTTTTACTTTGATTCCATCAAGAAGGCATTCAGATGTGTCACACATTTGCCATACATTCAGAATGTTAGCACTCTAGTTGCTCATTAGATCACTGTAGTAAAGCTACTGCTCACCAGGGAGTTAACTGGAAGCCTACTGCTGGTATTGAAAGTGATTGTTTCAGTCTGCATGTCAGAATTTTCTAATGAAATAGAAAAGGATTTGAGATCTCACTTAAAACATGCCCTAATTTTTCTTTCTGCAGAACTAACCATAATTTCTATGGCAAAATGAACCCCCTCGTTTTTTTCCTTTTTAAATTAAATGTTTTAAGTGTTACCGGTTTATTCCAATCAAGATGGCTTCAGGTGTGCCATAATTTTGTCATAAGTAAGACTGTTAGCGCTCTTGTTGTTCTTTAGAACACTCTGGGAAGCTGCAGTAGAACACAAAGGAATCAACTGGCAGGCTGCTCCTATTGAAATATAACAGGAAGATATTTGTAATCTCACTTAAAACATGTCCTAATTTTTCTTTCTACAGCACTAACCATAATTTCTATGACAAAATGAACCCCCTCATGTTGTTCCTTTTTAAATTAAATGTTTTAAGTGTTACCGGTTTATTCCAATCAAGATGGCTTCAGGTGTGCCATCATTTTTTCATAAGTAAGACTCTTAGCGCTCTAGTTGTTCTTTAGAACACTCTGGGAAGCTGCAGTAAAACACAAAGGAATCAACTGGCAGGCTGCTCCTGTTGAAATATAACAGGAAGATATTTGTGATCTCACTTAAAACATGTGCTAATTTTTCTTTCTACAGCACTAACCATAATTTCTATGACAAAATGAACCCCATCATTTTGTTCCTTTTTAAATTAAATGTTTTAAGTGTTACCAGTTTATTCCAATCAAGATGGCTTCAGGTGTGCCATACTTTTGTCATAGGTAAGGCTGTTAGCGCTCTAGTCGTTCTTTAGAACACTCTGGGAAGCAGCAGTAGAACACAAAGGAATCAACTGGCAGGCTGCTCCTGGTGAAATATAACAGGAAGATATTTGAGATCTCACTTAAAACATGTCCTAATTTTTCTTTCTACAGCACTAACCATAATTTCTAAGACAAAATGAACCCCATCATTTTGTTCCTTTTTAAATTAAATGTTTTAAGTGTTACCAGTTTATTCCAATCAAGATGGTTTCAGGTGTGCCATACTTTTGTCATAGGTAAGGTTGTTAGCGCTCTAGTTGTTCTTAAGAACACTCTGGGAAGCTGCAGTAGAACACAAAGGAATCAACTGACAGTCTCTGCCCTTGTTGGATTTACATGTTTTACTGAGAATGTCAGACTTCATTCTCACATGACTGAGAAAGATAATGTGAATTTACAGAAAATATGCTCTCATTTTAGCTTCTGGAGCACCTTCCAAACCTCTGTGGGACAAGCATGAGAAAATTGTTTTCTCTCAAACATGATTCATGAAATCCCAGCAGAAGGTTTTTCACAGGGTAAAATCACCCTAGAACACACCACAATTCCTAAAATTAGTATGGTACCATCAACAAATGAATTCTAATGTAACTAAAGTCTGTTATCACCCTTTATAGTTCTCCTTTTGGTGACCCTCAAAATCTTCTATTCACTACAATGCATTTCATTGGGGTGCTATCATGTATATTGGTCCCAAGATGGTTGCCAACACTTCTTGGATGAAGTGCTGACAGCCAATCAGATCTCACGATGACATGTGTGGCTAGGCTCCACCCAGATATATATAGTTCTTTTTCCTTTAATATTTAAAAAACTACTGAACGGATTTACCCCATTTTTGAAAAGGTCGCTTTTTGAGCCAAGCAGTACCTTTATGCCAAATTTGGGGTAAATCCATTCAGTAGTTTCCGCTGTAGCCTTGCACAAAATTCCCTATGGGAAATTGATTTTTTGACTCTTATTTTTTGAATTTCTCAGCAACTACTGAACGGATTTACACCATTTAAAAAAGGTCACTTTCTGAACCAAGCGCTACCTTTTTGCCAAATTTGGTGTAATTCCGTTCAGCAGTTCGGGCTGTAGCCATGTCTAAACTTTCCTATGGGAATTAACATGGAGAAAACACGTTTTGGGACCCACCTTTTTTTTGGCCCCCGCTTGCCAAATCACCTTGAAACTTAAGGATACGAGCGGACCGGAGCGCCCCACGAGTTTTGAAAATTTCACGAAGATTCGTCAACCGGCGCCAAAGTTATTGGCAATAGAATGTTGTGAATTTCCTATGGAAAATAGGTCCTAACTATAACTATCTACTGGTGACCGCCAGTAGATAATATATATATATATATATATATATATATATATATATATATATCTCACGCTCCACTGTCTTACAACAGTAAGGACCAGCACTCTCGTTGGTGAAAATCAACTTAATGATTTATTGGTGCACTGCAAGTAAAACAAACGCGTTTCAGCCTCAGCCTTCGTCAGTGTTTGACACGCACCATCGAAGTCAGCATCTAAATAAAGTTTCAAATTAAACACAACTAAAGAAGGACAATTCATTTCACGAAACTCCAGCGCCATCTTGGAATGTGCAAATGTGCATGTTTTCAAATAAATATGTTTACAAATCTTGTTAAACACTCGTAATCCCCCTCAATACATTATTAATTCATTAGTACTAAATTCAATTATTATTGATAGTCACAAAACATTTTATCAAAATAAACGGCCTAAATTGCATTTTTATTGCCTATCGATGCTTATGACATGTTCGAGTGGGGACAATAGATCTAATCTTAACTGAAGCATGCACCCACTCTATTCCCTCATAAAGAAATCTCTTATGGCTATATATAACCTGGCCTCTCACACCAGCTATTATTATTGTTGGCAAGAAAGACGACTGTCCATATATATATATATTCACTGAAAAAACCATAGGTTTCAGGGACGTTATAGTTAGAAATTAGCATTTAAAAAACCTTAGAAATTCACTGAAAAAAACCACAGGTTTCAGGGAGGTTATAGTTAGTTGGACATTTCACTCGTACAATACCATAGAAATTCCCCCGTTATAGTTAGTTCAGCTAACTATAACTTGTGCCCCGCAATGCACTGCTGATGATGTCACATATTACATCATTCATGACATGGTTAGTGACATCACTGATGACATCACTGATGACATCTCAAATGACATCACTGATGACATCACTGATGACATCATCCACGTGAAAATCTGATGCACTTCCTCACACTCTAATATAACCTTTGATACACCCACTGTAAAATACAGACTACCATTTTCGAAAACCATCGACACACCAATACCAGTTACTACATGCACACTCACTGATTCCTAGGTCTACACACACATCCACTCATTCACCCATACAATCACTCATACATGCAGTCACTCATCAATACAACACTATCATATGCACTCATACACCTATACAGACACTCACACACCGCCCCTCATCCATGGAGTTACTCACACACCTAGTCAGTCATGCAAATAATCAATCACACTCCCATTTACTCACCTATACAGATACTAACGCATACTTACTCTCTTATATAATCACTGATACAAGTACACACTCATCCATACAGCCACTCTCACAAACACTGACTCTCACGTATAGTCATTTATACTCCAACTCTCACATACACTGCCTTTTCCCTATGTAGTTACTTGGACATGTACCACTGAGACATCCATTCACTCACCAACACACCCATACACACACTCACCTGCCCATACAGCTGTTTTCACATGCACTCTTGAACCCATACACCCAGTGAATCAACCACTCACACATCTATGCACAGAGTCACACACCTCCCACCCACCCACACACACACTCAGTCTCCCATACAAATTCGCAAGCAACCAATCAATAACCGATATACACACTCATGTAGCTACTCACCAACCCATGCATTCAGTAAGACACATTTAATCACTCACTTACACAGTCAGTCACGCACCTACTAAATCATCCATCCAGACACTTATACACCCACTCATTCTTCAATACACCTTGGCATATATATAAAACATATTTAAACTTTACAGAAACACACAGTCACGTGGACGATGTCATCAGTGATGTCATTTGAGATGTCATCAGTAATGTCATCAGTGATGTCACTGACCATGTCATGAATGATGTAATATGTGACGTCATCAGCAGTGCATTGCGGGGGCGCGAGTTATAGTTAGCTGAACTAACTATAACGGGGGAATTTCTATGGTTTTGTACGAGTGAAATGTCCAACTAACTATAACCTCCCTGAAACCTGTGGTTTTTTCAGTGAATTTCTCAGGTTTTTTAAATGCTAATATCTAACTATAACGTCCCTGAAACCTATGGTTTTTTCAGTGAATTTCAAAGGTTTTTTAAATGCTAATTTCTAACTATAACGTCCCTGAAACCTATGGTTTTTTCAGTGAATTTCAAAGGTTTTTTAAATGCTAATTTCTAAATATGCCTACAAAGGTGGGACATGTGAAGAAAGAGGAAGAAAAGTGCACAAAGAAGCAAGACATGCAGAAAGAAACTACAGAGGAGCAGAAAGTCCTCCTGTGCCCCCAACTTTTGCTGACGGGTACTGGTAGTAACTGACTCTGACTAACCGGCCCTAGAGCCAGTGCTATGCTAAAAGACACTTAGAATACAGTGAATACACCTACATACACTAGGGAACACTATGCGTTGGGGTACCCCTGTGATTAGCATGACCTCCTCTGTATTTGCCATGAGTTAGTGCCTGGGTCATTGGATGAGTACATGGGTACTGACTGGATGATTAGAGTACTGCAAGGAGAGTGGATGGTGAATTTATAAACGCTTGTGTTTTGGTGGAGTGATTTGATAAGGACATGGTGCTCGCTGGGTGATTGGAGCAGTGCATGGGTAGTGACAGGGCGATGGCTGGACATCATCAGTAGTGCTCAGGGTATTGTAGCAGTGCATGAGTTAGTGCGTGGGTCATTGCATGAGTGCATGGGTACTGACTGGATGATTAGAGTAATGCAAGGAGAGTGCACGGTGAATTTATAAAAGCTTCGGTTTTGGCGGAGTGATTGGATAAGTACATGGTGCTCGCTGGGTGATCGGAGGAGTGCATGGGTAGTGACAAAGAGATGGCTGGGCTGCATCAGTAGTGCTCAGGGGATTGTAGCAGTGCATGTGTTAGTGCCTGGGGCATTGCATGAGTACATGGGTAGTGACTGGATGATTAGAGTACTGCAAGGAGAGTGCATGGTGAATTTATAAGTGTTTGTGTTTTGGCGGAGTGATTGGATAAGTACATGGTGCTCGCTGGGTGATCGAAGGAGTGCATGGGTAGTGACAGGGTGATGGCTGGACTGCATCAGTAGTGCTCAGGGTATTGTAGCAGTGCATGAGTTAGTGCATGGATCATTGCATGAGTGCATGGGTACTGACTGGATGATTAGAGTAATGCAAGGAGAGTGCATGGTGAATTTATAAGTGCTTGGGTTTTGGCGGAGTGACTGGATAAGTATATGGTGCTCGCTGGGTGAGAGGAGGAGTGCATGGGTAGTGACAGGGCGATGGCTGGACTGCATCAGTAGTGCTCAGAGTATTGTAGCAGTGCATGAGTTAGTGCCTGGGTCATTGGATGAGTACATGGGTACTGACTGGATGATTAGAGTAATGCAAGGAGAGTGCACGGTGAATTTATAAGTGCTTCGGTTTTGGCGGAGTGATTGGATAAGTACATGGTGCTCGCTGGGTGATCGGAGGAGTGCATGGGTAGTGACAGGGTGATGGCTGGACTGCATCAGTAGTGCTCAGAGTATTGTAGCAGTGCATGAGTTAGTGCCTGCGTCAATCCATGAGTACATGGGTAGTGACTGGATGATTAGAGTACTGCAAGGAGAGTGCATGGTGAATTTATAAGTGCTTGTGTTTTGGCGGAGTGATTGGATAAGTACATGGTGCTCGCTGGGTGATTGGAGGAGTGCATGGGTAGTGACAGGGAGATGGCTGGACTGCATCAGTAGTGCTCAGGGTATTGTAGCAGTGCATGAGTTAGTGCGTGGGTCATTGCATGAGTGCATGGGTACTGACTGGATGATTAGAGTAATGCAAGGAGAGTGCACGGTGAATTTATAAGTGCTTCGGTTTTGGCGGAGTGATTGGATAAGGACATGGTGCTCGCTGGGTGATCGGAGGAGTGCATGGGTAGTGACAGGGCGATGGCTGGACTGCATCAGTAGTGCTCAGAGTATTGTAGCAGTGCATGAGTTAGTGCATGGATCATTGCATGAGTGCATGGGTACTGACTGGATGATTAGAGTACTGCAAGGAGAGTGCATGATGAATTTATAAGTGCTTGTGTTTTGGCGGAGTGATTGGATAAGTACATGGTGCTCGCTGGGTGATCGGAGGAGTGCATGGGTAGTGACAGGGCGATGGCTGGACTGCATCAGTAGTGCTCAGAGTATTGTAGCAGTGCATGAGTTAGTGCATGGATCATTGCATGAGTGCATGGGTACTGACTGGATGATTAGAGTACTGCAAGGAGAGTGCATGGTGAATCTATAAGTGCTTGGGTTTTGGCAGAGTGATTAGATAAGTACATGGTGCTGGCTGGGTGATTGGAGGAGTGCATGGGTAGTGACAAAGAGATGGCTGGGCTGCATCAGTAGTGCTCAGGGGATTGTAGCAGTGCATGTGTTAGTGCCTGGGTCATTGCATGAGTACATGGGTAGTGACTGGATGATTAGAGTACTGCAAGGAGAGTGCATGGTGAATTTATAAGTGTTTGTGTTTTGGCGGAGTGATTGGATAAGTACATGGTGCTCGCTGGGTGATCGGAGGAGTGCATGGGTAGTGACAGGGCGATGGCTGGACTGCATGAGTAGTACTCAGGGTATTGTAGCAGTGCATGAGTTAGTGCATGGGTCATTGCATGAGTGCATGGGTACTGACTGAATGATTAGAGTAATGGAAGGAGAGTGCATGGTGAATTTATAAGTGCTTGGGTTTTGGCGGAGTGATAGGATAAGTACATGGTGCTCGCTGGGTGATCGGAGGAGTGCATGGGTAGTGACAGGGCGATGGCTGGACTGCATGAGTAGTACTCAGGGTATTGTAGCAGTGCATGAGTTAGTGCATGGGTCATTGCATGAGTGCATGGGTACTGACTGAATGATTAGAGTAATGGAAGGAGAGTGCATGGTGAATTTATAAGTGCTTGGGTTTTGGCGGAGTGATTGGATAAGTACATGGTGCTCGCTGGGTGATAGGGGGAGTGCATGGGTAGTGACAGGGTGATGGCTGGACTGCATCAGTAGTGCTCAGAGTATTGTAGCAGTGCATGAGTTAGTGCCTGGGTCATTGGATGAGTACATGGGTACTGACTGGATGATTAGAGTACTGCAAGGAGAGTGGATGGTGAATTTATAAACGCTTGTGTTTTGGCGGAGTGATTGGATAAGGACATGGAACTGGTTAGGTGATTGGAGGAGTGCATGGGTAATGACAAGGAGATGGCTGGACTGCATCAGTAGTACTCAGGGATTGTAGCAGTGCATGTGTTAGTGCCTGCGTCATTGCATGAGTACATGGGTAGTGACTGGATGATTAGAGTACTGCAAGGAGAGTGCATGGTGAATTTATAAGTGCTTGTGTTTTGGCGGAATGATTGGATAAGTACATGGTGCTCGCTGGGTGATTGTAGGAGTGCATGGGTAGTGACAGGGCGATGGCTGGACTGCATCAGTAGTGCTCAGGGTATTGTAGCAGTGCATGAGTTAGTGCGTGGGTCATTGCATGAGTGCATGGGTACTGACTGGATGATTAGAGTAATGCAAGGAGAGTGCATGGTGAATCTATAAGTGCTTGGGTTTTGGCGGAATGATTGGATAAGTACATGGTGCTGGCTGGGTGATTGGAGGAGTGCATGGGTAGTGACAAAGAGATGGCTGGGCTGCATCAGTAGTGCTCAGGGGATTGTAGCAGTGCATGTGTTAGTGCTTGGGTCATTGCATGAGTACATGGGTAGTGACTGGATGATTAGAGTACTGCAAGGAGAGTGCATGGTGAATTTATAAGTGTTTGTGTTTTGGTGGAGTGATTGGATAAGTACATGGTGCTCACTGGGTGATCGGAGGAGTGCATGGGTAGTGACAGGGCGATGGCTGGACTGCATCAGTAGTGCTCAGGGTATTGTAGCAGTGCATGAGTTAGTGCATGGGTCATTGCATGAGTGCATGGGTACTGACTGAATGATTAGAGTAATGCAAGGAGAGTGCACGGTGAATTTATAAGTGCTTGGGTTTTGGCGGAGTGATTGGATAAGTACACACATGTCACATCAGGCCCGCCCCTCCCTCCACCACAGTGCAAACGCGCCCTCTGGTGGGTTTTAAGTTGGGATTAATTCCCCTTGAATCCTGAGGGTCCCTGGGGCCAACTAGCCCACCAGGTACCTCCAGTAAGCGCCACAGAACTGCGTTGCAGAGAGGTGGTCCAAGGCCACTCCCCTTTTACACCTCTCTGCAACGCAGCTCTGTGGCGCTTACTGGAGGTAGCTAGTGGGCTAGTTGGAACCAAGGGACCGTCAGGATTCAAAGGGACTTAATCCCCCAACTTACAACGCGCCAGAGGGCCAGTTTGCACAGTGGTGAAGGGAGCGGGTGTTGCCTGATGTGACAAGTGTGCAAACGCACCCCGTGGCGCGTTTTAAGTTGGGAGATTTAGTCCCCTTGAATCCTGAAGGTCCCTAAGGCCCAACTAGCCCACCAGGTACCTCCAGTAAGCACCACAGAGCTGCGTTGCAGAGAGGTGGTCCGAGACCACGCCCCTTTTTACACCTCTCTGAAACGCAACTCTGTTGCACTTACTGAAGGTACCTGGTGGGCTAGTTGGCCCCCAGGGACCCTCAGGATACAAGGGGACTTAATTCCCTAACTTAAAACGCACCACGGAGCGCATTTGCACACTTGTCACATCAGACCCCGACCCCTCCCTTCACCACTGTGCAAACACGCCCCGTGGTGCGTTTTAAGTTGGGGGATTAAGTCCCCTTGAATCCTGAGGGTCCCTGGAGTCCAACTAGCCCACCAGGTACCTCCAGTAAGTGCCACAGAGCTGCGTTGCAGAGAGGTGTAAAAGGGGCGTGGCCTCGGACCACCTCTCTGCAAGGCAGGCCTGTGGCGCTTACTGGAGGTACCTGGTGGGCTAGTTGGCCCCAAGGTCCCTCAGGATTCAGGGGAATTAATTCCCCAACTTAAAACGCGCCACGGGGCGTGTTTGCACACATGTCACCTGAGGCCCGCCCCCTCCCTTCACCACTGTGCAAACGCGCCCCGTGGCGTGTTTTAAGTTGGGGGATAAAGTCCCCTTGAATCCTGAGGTTCCCTGGGGTCCAACTAGCCCACCAGGTACCGCCAGTAAGCGCCACAGAGCTGCGTTGCAGAGAGGTGTAAAAAGGGGCGTGGCCTGGACCACCTCTCTGCAACGCAGCCCTGTGGCGCTTACGGGAGGTACCTGGTGGGCTAGTTGGCCCCCAGGGACCCCCAGTATTGAAGGGGAATTCATTTCCCAACTTAAAACGCACCACAGGGTTGCTGGGAGGGGGCGGGGCCTCCGTCACGATCGCGATCTATTTGTTTGTTGTTTTTTTTTAGAAGGGGGGCTGTGTGGCCCCCCTTCTTTTCCCTTGTTTTGGGCCCTAGGTACCCCATCCCCCAAAGCCTGACCCCTTTTTTAAACAAACAAAAAAAATGAATGGGAAGGGGGCCGCGTGGGCCCCCCTCCCGTGGCCAATTCCGGCCCCGGGGACCCCATCCTCCGGGGCATGTTCACATTTTTTTTTCTTTTTATTATGGAGGGGTGCTGCGTGGCCCCCTCCTGAGGCCTCTATTGGCCCCGGGGACCCCATCCCCCGGGGCCGGCTTTTTATTTTTTTATATTAATTTTTTCATTTTGGGGAGGGGGCCGCGTGGCCCCCCTCCCGGGCCACTTCTAGCCCCGGGGGCCCCATCCCCTGGGGCTGGCCCTCTCCATTGGGGACCGTGGGGGGGTCCCCAATGCCCCCACAGTCCCGCCGGCTCCCCGCGTCCTGCGGGAGCCGGCATTGCTCTTCCACATGGGGAGCTGCTGACATGCAGCTCCCCATGTGGAAAAGCAATCTGCTTTGCTTCATTGAAGCCAGAGCAGGTTTCCCTGCTCTCGCTTCAATGAAGCAAAGCAAGTTTGCAATGACAGGGCGGGAGCCGTGAGGCTCCCGCCCTGTCATTGCAAACAGCAGTGTCCCGGGGGTGGGCACCCCGGGACACTGCAGGAGCCGGCCCTGGGGTTGGGGGTCCCCAGGGCCATCACGGGCTCCAGGAGGGGGGCCGCGCAGCCCCCCTCCCTTCACTTGCACAGCCCCGGGGAGGTGGTGGTTCCCGGGGCTCGGGGGTCCGTAGCGGACCCCCAAATTTACATTTTTAGTGCCCCGGGGAGGTGGCGGTCCCCGGGGCGTGTGGAGGGGCTCAAGCCCCCCACACAGGTTTATTTTTTTTTTAAAAAGAAGCCCCGGGGGTGGCGGTCCTCGGGGCTTGGGGGGGCCTTAGAGCCCCCCAAACTTTAATAAAACAAGCCCCAGGGGTTGGCGGTCCCCGGGGTTGCGGGGGGCCGTGTGCCCCCCACAAATATTAATGCAAAGCCCCGGGGGTGGCGGTCCCCGGGGCAGTGTGGGGGGATTGGGGCCCCCCCACACATTTTTTTACTGCCCCCGGACTTGGCCCACCCGGGGGCTTTTTGAATACGAAGCGCGGGAGACCGCGCTTCGTTTTTTAAAAAATGTTGGCCAAAATTTGCGCTGGGTGCGCAAATCTCGACGATTTTTAAAAAAAATACATATTTTTTTGGGCCCTGGGGATCCTTGTGGGACCACCCTAAGCAGGCCTAGGGGGTCAGGGTGTTTCTACCCTGCCCCCTTTTTGCGTTTTGCGCACTTGTTTCTCTGATTTCTCGTGCCTCAACCGAGGCACAAGATGGCTGCCAACACTTCCTGGTTTGGAGTGTTGATAGCAATTAGCATACAGCTCGTGATCGGGAGGGTGCGCGGATCCTCCGCGGCCATAGTTATATATGTGTTTTTACTTTTGATTTTCTCAGCAACTACTGAACGGATTTACACCATTTAACAGAAAGGGTTCTTTCTGAACCAAGAACTACCTCTTTGCCAAATTTGGTGTAATTCCGTTCAGCAGTTCGGGCTGTAGCCGTGTCTAAAGTTTCCTATGGGAAATTGCATAGGGAAAACACATTTTGGGACCCCCCTTTTTTCTCGGCCCCCGCTTGCCGAATCACCCCAAAACTTTCAAGATAGGAGCGGACCGGAGTGCCCCACGAGTTTTGAAAAGTTCGCGAAGATTCATCAACCGGCGCCAAAGTTATTGGAAATAGAATGTTGTGAATTTCCTATGGAAAATAGGTCCTAACTATAACTATCTACTGGCGACCGCCAGTAGATAATATATATATATATATATATATATATATATATCACTGCTCCTGAATGCCCACAGGCACAGGCGCACTCGACCAGCAGCTCGCACAGAGGCGTTCACTCAGGTAAGGTTTGGTTTTGTCTCCCGATAAGATTTACAGCTCTTGTGTCGCTCATTAAAAGCCTGACGCGTTTCTCAGCTAATTGCTCTTCATCAGAGGCTTGACAAATGTTTGTGTTGTACGACACGCCCATATTAATAATAATTAACTGCCCTCAGATGGGCTTGAATGCAATGTTCGCTGGTCCTTGTAGTCTGTGTCATACCAATGATTCCTTGAATGGATACACGATGATTATTATTAATATGGGCGTGTCGTACAACACAAACTTTTGTCGAGCCTCTGATGAAGAGCAATTAGCTCAGAAATGCGTCAGGCTTTTAATGATCGACACAAGAGCATTAAATCTTATCGGGAGATGAAACCAAACCTTACCTGAGTGAACGCCTATGTGCGAGCTGCTGGTCGAGTGCGCCTTTGCCTGTGGGCATTCAGGAGCAGTGAGATTACACGCGGCAGCCCAGCCGCGAAAGGCGCACCACCCCGTGATGACTGGAACCGGCGGCTGATGGGATCATGTGTTGGGACGTGCTTCCGAGGCCCATTCAGGGCTTTCATAGACAGTATTAATCATCGTGTATCCATTCAAGGAATCATTGGTATGACACAGACTACAAGGCCCAGCGAACATTGCGTTCAAGCCCATCTGAGGGCAGTTAATTATTATTAATATGGGCGTGTCGTACAACACAAACTTTTGTCGAGCCTCTGATGAAGAGCAATTAGCTCAGAAACGGGTCAGGCTTTTAATGATCAACACGAGAGCTGTAAATCTTATCGGGAGACGAAACCAAACCTTACGTGAGTGATCGCCTCTGTGCGAGCTGCTGGTCGAGTGCGTCTTTGCCTGTGGGCATTCAGGAGCAGTGATATATATATTACCTACTGGCGGTCGCCAGTAGGTAGTTATAGTTACAACCTAGTTTCCATAGGAAAAGCATTTATTGATTTGCTAATAACTTTGGCATTGTTTGACGAATCTTTGCGAAATTCTCCAAAATCAAAGTCTATCCAGGTCAGCTCCTATCCTGAAAGTTTGGGGGTGATTCGTCAAGCGGGGGCTGAGAAAAAAGGGGGGTCCCAAAACGCGTTTTCCCCATGTTAATTTCCTTAGGAAATTTTGCGACGAGCTACAGCCCGAACTGCTGAACGGAATTACCCCAAATTTGGCAGAAGGGTAGAGCTTGGTTCAGAAAGCGACCTTTTTTTTAAATGGTGTAAATCCGTTCAGTAGTTTTTGAGAAATTCAAAAAATGAGAGTCAAAAAATCAATTTCCCATAGGAAACTTTGTGCAAGGCTACAGCCGAAACTACTGAACGGAATTACCCCAAATTTGGCACAAAGGTAGTGCTTGGATCCGAAAGCAACCTTTTTCTTAAATGGTGTAAATCCGTTCAGTAGTTGCTGAGAAATTAGAAAAATAAAAGTTTTGAAATCTGGGCGGAGCCTAAGTCCTGTGCACGAGCTTCACTGTGATTGGCTGCCAACACTCCAAACCAGGAAGTGTTGGCAGCCATCTTGTGGCTCGGTAGAAGCGAGTCGCTAGAAAACAGAGAAACAAAGGTATAAAACAAGAGAAGGGGCAGGGTAGAAACACCCTGACCCCCTAGGCCTGCTTAGGGGTCCCAGAAGGACCCCCAGGGCCCAAAAAAGATATTTTTTTCTTTTGTAATTTTGGCAAGTTTGCACAGTGGTGCAGGGAGGGGGCGGGGCCTGAGATAGCAAGTGTGCAAACGCACCCCTGGCACATTGTAGATTGGGGGATTAAGTCCCCTTCAATCCTGAGGGTCCCTGGGGGCAAACTAGCCCACCAGGTACCTCCAGTATGCGCCAGGGAGCTGCGTTGCAGAGAGGTGTTGAGAGGCCATGCCCCTTTACACCTCTCTGCAATGCAGGTCTGTGGCGCTTACTGGAGGTAGCTGGTGGGCTAGTTGGCCCCCAGGGACCCTCAGGACTCAAGGGGATGTAATCCCCCAATTTACAACACTCCAGGGGGCGCGTTTGCACAGTGGTGCAGGGACGGGGCGTGGCCTGATGTGACAAGTGTGCAAACACACCCTGTGGTGCGTTTTAAGTTTGGGGATTGAGTCCCCTTGAATCCTGAGGGTCCCTGGGGGTCAACTAGCCCACCAGGTACCTCCAGTAAGCGCCAGGGAGCTGCGTTGCAGAGAGGTGGTCCAAGGCCACGTCCCCTTTTTACACCACTCTGCAACGCAGCTCTGTGGCACTTACTGGAGGTAGCTGGTGGGCTACTTGGCCCCCAGGGACCCTCAGGACTCAAGAGGACTTAATCCCCCAATTTACAACGCACCAGGGGGTCCGTTTGCACAGTGGTGCAGGGAGGGGGCGTGGCCAGCCATCTTGTGGCTGGTAGAAGCGAGTCGCTAGAAAACAGAGAAACAAAGGTATAAAACAAGAGAAGGGGGCACGGTAGAAACACCCTGACCCCTAGGCCTGTTCATGGGGTCCCAGAAGAACCCCCAGGGCCCAAAAAAGATATTTCTTTTTGTAATTTCGGCAAGTTTGCACAGTGGTGCAGGGAGGGGGTGGGGACTGACATAGCAAGTGTGAAAACGCACCCCCTGGCACATTGTAAATTGGGGGATTAAGTCCCATTCAATCCTGAGGGTCCCTGGGGGCGAATTAGCCCACCAGGTACCTCCAGTATGCACCAGGGAGCTGCGTTGCAGAGAGGTGTTGAGAGGCCATGCCCCTTTTTACACCTCTCTGCAACGCAGGTCTGTGGCGCTTACTGGAGGTAGCTGGTGGGCTAGTTGGCCCCCAGGGACCCTCAGGACTCAAGGGGATGTAATCCCCCAATTTACAACGCTCCAGGGGGCGCGTTTGCACAGTGGTGCAGGGAGGGGGCATGGCCTGATGTGACAAATGTGCAAACGCGCCCTGTGGCGTGTTTTAAGTTGGGGGATTGAGTCCCCTTGAATCCTGAGGGTCCCTGGGGGTCAACTAGCCCACCAGGTACCTCCAGTAATCGCCAGGGAACTGCGTTGCAGAGAGGTGGTCCAAGGCCACGCCCCCTTTTCACACCACTCTGCAACACAGCTCTGTGGCGCTTACTGGAGGTAGCTGGTGGGCTTCTTGGCCCCCAGGGACCCTCAGGACTCAAGAGGACTTAATTCCCCAAT
Organism: Calotriton arnoldi; assembly: GCA_963921515.1. Taxonomy (NCBI): domain Eukaryota; kingdom Metazoa; phylum Chordata; class Amphibia; order Caudata; family Salamandridae; genus Calotriton; species Calotriton arnoldi. The sequence goes on along the minus strand of CAWUFW010023089.1, from coordinate 5,521 downwards.
TTACAATGCACCAGGGGGTGCGTTTGCACAGTGGTGCAGGGAGGGGGCATAGACAGCCATCTTGTGGCTTGGTAGAAGCGAGTCGCTAGAAAACAAAGGTATAAAACAAGAGAAGGGGGCAGGGTAGAAACACCCTGACCCCCTAGGCCTGCTGCCAGGGCCCAAAAAAGATATATATATTTTTTTTTAATTTCGGCAAGTTTGCACAGTGGTGCAGGGAGGGGCGGGGCCTGACATAGCAAGTGTGCAAACGCACCCCTGGCACATTGTAAATTGGGGGATTAAGTCCCCTTGAATCCTGAGGGTCCCTGGGGGCCAGCTAGCCCACCAGGTACCTCCAGTATGCACCAGTGAGCTGCGTTGCAGAGAGGTGTTCAGAGGCCACGCCCCTTTTACACCTCTCTGCAACGCAGCTCTGTGGCGCTTACTGGAGGTACCTGGTGGGCTAGTTGGCCCCAGGGACCATCAGGACTCAAGGGGAATTAATCCCCCAACTCAAAACGTGCCAGGGGACGCATTTGCACAGTGGTGAAGGGAGGGGGCGGGGTCTGACATAGCAAGTGTGCAAACGCACCCCCTGGCACATTGTAAATTGGGGGATTAAGTCCCCTTCACTCCTGAGGGTCCCTGGGGGCGAACTAGCCCACCAGGTACTTTCAGTATGCACCACGGTGCTGCGTTGCAGAGAGGTGTTGAGAGGCCAAGCCCCTTTTTACACCTCTCTGCAACGCAGCTCTTTGGCACTTACTGGAGGTAGCTGGTGGGCTAGTTGGCCCCCATGGACCCTCAGGACTCAAGGGGATTTAATTCCCCAATTTACAACGCTCCAGGGGGCGCGTTTGCACAGTGGTGCAGGGAGGGGGCGTGGCCTGATGTGACAAGTGTGCAAACGCGCCCTGTGGCGCGTTTTAAGTTGGGGGATTAAGTCCCCTTGAATCCTGAGGGTCCCTGGGGGTCAACTAGCCCACCAGGTACCTCCAGTAAGCGCCAGGGAGCTGCGTTGCAGAGAGGTGGTCCAAGGCCACGCTCCCTTTTTACACCACTCTGCAACGCAGCTGTGTGGCACTTACTGGAGGTAGCTGGTGGGCTAGTTGGACCCCAGGGACCCTGAGGACTCAAGGGGACTTAATCCCTCAATTTACAATGCACCAGGGGTGCGTTTGCACGGTGGTGCAGGGAGGGGGCATGGCCTGATGTGACAAGTGTGAAAATGCGCCCTGTGGTGCGTTTTAAGTTGGGGGATTAAGTCCCCTTGAACCCTGAGGGCCCTGGGGGCCAACTAGCCCACCAGGTACCTCCAGTATGCGCCAGGGAGCTGCGTTGCAGAGAGGTGTTCAGAGGCCACGCCCCTTTACACCTCTCTGCAACGCAGCTCTGTGGCGCTTACTGGAGGTACCTGGTGGGCTAGTTGGCTCCCAGGGACCATCACGACTCAAGGGGAATTAATCCACCAATTTGCAACGCTCCAGGGGGCGTGTTTGCACAGTGGTGCAGGAGGGGCGTGGCCTGATGTGACAAGTGTGCAAATGTGTGGCGCGTTTTAAGTTGCGGGATTAAGTTCCCTTGAATCCTGAGGGTCCCTGGGGGCCAACTAGCCCACTAGGTACCTCCAATAAGCGCCAGGGAGCTGTGTTGCAGAGAGGTGGTCCAAGGCCACGCCCCCTTTACACCACTCTGCAACGCAGCTCTGTGGCACTTACTGGATGTAGCTGGTGGGCTAGTTGTCCCCCAGGGACCCTCAGGACTCAAGGGGACTTAATCCCCCAATTTATAACGCACCAGGGGGTGCGTTTGCACAGTGGTGCAGGGAGGGGGCGTGGCCTGATGTGACATGTTTGTACTTATGCAATCAGTCCGCCAAAACCCAAGCACTTATAAATTCACCATGCACTCTTCTTGGAGCACTCTAATCATCCAGTCACTACCCATGCACTCATGCAATGACCCATGCACTAACTCATGCACTGCTACACTACCCTGAGCAGTACCCATGCAGTCCAGCCATCGCCCTGTCACTACCCATGCACTCTTCCAATCACCCAGCGAGCACCATGTACTTATCCAATCACTCCGCCAAAACCTAAGCACTTATAAATTCACCATGCACTCTCCTTGCAGTACTCTAATCATCCACTCAGTACCCATGTATTCATGCAATGACCCAGGCACTAACTCATGGCAAATACAGAGGAGGTCATGCTAATCACAGGGGTACCCCAACGCATAGTGTTCCCTAGTGTATGTAGGTGTTTTCACTGTATTCTAAGTGTCTTTTAGCATAGCACTGGCTCCGGTCCTGGTTAGTCAGAGTCAGTTATCACCAGTACCCGTCAGTAAAATGTTGGGGGCACAGGAGGACTTTCTGTTGGTTCTTTCTGTACATCTCTTGCTTCTTCCTGCACTTTTGTTCGTCTTTCTGAACTTCTGTTGACTCTTTCAGCATTTGTCTTGCTTCTTTCTGCGCTTTTCTTCCTCTTTCTTCACATGTCCTTCCTTTGTAGGCATAGTTAGAAATTAGCATTTAAAAAACCTTTGAAATTCACTGAAAAAACCATAGGTTTCAGGGACGTTATAGTTACAAATTAGCATTTCAAAAACCTTTGAAATTCACTGAAAAAACCATAGGTTTCAGGGACGTTGTAGTTAGTTGGACATTTCACTCATACAAAACCATAGAAATTCCGCCGTTATAGTTAGTTGAGCTAACTATAACTCGCGCCTCGCAATGCACTGCTGATGACGTCACATATTACATCATTCATGACATGGTCAGTGACATCACTGATGACATCACTGATGACATCTCAAATGACATCACTGATGACATCATCCATGTGAAAATGTGATGCACCTCCTCATACCTTAATAAAACCTTTGATACACCCACTCTAAAATACAGACTACCATTTTCGAAACAATAGAGACACCAATACCATTTACTACGTACGCACTCACTGATTCATAGGTCTACACACACATCCACTCATTCACCCATACAGTCACTCATACATGCAGTGACTCATCAATACAACACAATTATAGGCACTCATACACCTATACAAACACTCACACACCGCCACTCATCCAGAGTTACTCAAACACCTAGTCAGTCATGCAAAGAATCAATCACACTTCTACTTACTCACCTATACAGTTATACACACACAACCTCACTTATTCATACAGATACTAACATATACTTACTCTCTTATACAATCACTGATACAAGTACACACTGATCCATACAGCCACTCTCACAATCACTGGCTCTCATGTATAGTCATTTATATACTCCAACTCTCACATGCACTGTGTTTTACATATGTAGTTACTTGGACATGTAGCACTGAGAAATCCATTCACTCACCAACACACCCATACACACACTCACCCACCCATACAGCTGTTTCCACATGCACTCTTGAACCCATACACCCAGTGAATCAACCACTCACATCTATGCACAGAGTCACACACCTCCCATCCACCCACACACACACTCAGGCACCCATACAAATACTCACGCAACCAATCAATAACCCATATAGACACTCATGTGACTACTCACCAACCAATGCAGCAGCTTACACAGCAATAGGAAGACTGATATAGACATTCACACAGTTTAGTCACTAACCCACGCATTCAGTAAGACACATTTAATCACTCACTTATACAGTCAGTCACGCACCTACTAAATCCTCCATCCAGACACTTATACACCCACTCATTCTTCAATACAACTTGGCCAATATATATATAAAACATATTTAAACTTTACAGAAACACACAGTCACTGGATGATGTCATCAGTGATGTCATCAGTGATGTCATTTGAGATGTCATCAGTGATGTCATCAGTGATGTCACTGACCATGCCATGAATGATGTAATATGTGACGTCATCAGCAGTGCATTGCGGGGGCGCAAGTTATAGTTAGCTCAACTAACTATAACGGCAGAATTTCTATGGTTTTGTATGAGTGAAATGTCCAACTAACTATAACGTCCCTGAAACCTATGGTTTTTCAGTGAACTTCAAAGGTTTTGGAAATGCTAATTTGTAACTATAACGTCCCTGAAACCTATGGTTTTTTCAGTGAATATATATATATATATATATTCACTGAAAAAACCAGAGGTTTTAGGGACAGTTATAGTTAGTTGGACATTGCACTCGTACAAAACCCGTGAAATTCCCCGTTATAGTTAGTTCAGCTAACTATAACTCGCACCCCCGCAATGCACTGCTGATGACGTCACATATTACATCACTCATGACATGGTCAGTGACATCACTGATGACATCACTGATGACATCTCAAATGACATCACTGATGACATCATCCAGTGACTGTGTGTTTCTGTAAAGTTTAAATATGTTTAATATATATAGGGAAAGGCGTATTGAAGAATGAGTGGGTGTATAAGTGTCTGAATGGATGATTTAGTACGTGCGTGACTGACTCTACAAGTGAGTGATTAAACGTATCTTACTGAATGCATGGGTTAGTGACTAAACTGTGTGAATGTCTGTATCCGTCTGTTGGTGTGTAAGTGGATGCATGGATTTGCGAATAGCTACATGAGTGTCTATATGGGTTATTTATTGGTTCTATGAGTATCTGTATGGGTGCCTGAGTGTTTGGGTGGATGGGGTGTGTGCGACTGTGCATAGATGTGTGAGTGGGTGATTCACTGGGTGGATGGTTTCAAGAGTGCATCTGTGATAGACTGTATGGGTGGGTAAGTGTGTGTAAGAGTGTGTTAGTGAGTGAATGTATGTCCCAGTGGTACATGTGTGAGTAACTAAATATGTGAAAGGCAGTATATATGTGTATTGGAGTATATAAATAGCTATAAGCGAGAGTGAGTGATTGTGATAGTGGCTGTATGGATGAGTGTGTGCTTGTATCAGTGATTGTATAAGAGCGTAAGAATGTGCTAGTATTTGTATGATTAAGTGAGCTGGTGTGTGTATAACTGTATAGGTGAGTAAATGGCAGTGTGTTTAATTATTTGCATGACTGACTAGGTGTGTGAGTACCTCTATGGATGAGTGGCGGTGTTTGAGTGTCTATATAGGAGTAAGAGTGCATATGATAGTCCTGTACTGAGTGACCATAAGTATGAGTGACTGTACGGGTGAGTGAGTGGATGTGTGTGTGTAGACCTAAGAATCAGTGAGTGGGTATGTAGTTATTGGTGTTGGAGTGTCTATGGTTTTGCGAATGGCACTCTGTAATTTAGATTGGGTGTATCAAAGGTTATATTAGGGTGTGAGGAGCTGCATCAGATTATCACGTGGATGATGTCATCAGTGATGTCATTTGAGATGTCATCAGTGATGTCATCAGTGATGTCACTGACCATGTCATGAGTGATGTAATATGTGACGTCATCAGCAGTGCATTGTGGGCGCGAGTTATAGTTAGCTGAACTAACTATAACGGGGGAATTTCACGGGTTTTGTACGAGTGCAATGTCCAACTAACTATAACTGTCCCTAAAACCTCTAGTT